>WWET01003111.1:52530-69001 GCA_011038615.1 Limnodynastes dumerilii | reverse complement strand
ACAGAAAAGGTGAAAAATGTGTAAAAAAAAAAAAAAAAAAAAAAAAAAACACATTTGGGAAGATTCACAAATTAAGTGTTTTTTCTAACTAACACCATTAATGTAATTTATTGTCTCATATGCCCCTGTAATAAAAAGGTGAGCAAAAACTACAAGAAAATTATATTCTAAAGGATATACAGAACTTCAAAACTCTGAAACCCTGTTGCCAGACTTTTTTTTTTTAAATCACAACGCCAACCCAAAGAGCTTACAGGCTTTTGTTTTGGAATTTTTTTCACTTTAACCGAGAGGGGAGTGGAAAATATAAATCCAATACTCCAAAACAAATATGAATTGTCCTACTTTATTTGGCGACACCAGATGGATTAAATGTAAATATGGTGTTTGACATTTTTATATTCTTAACTTTACGTTATCCTTCTATTTTGGGTATGGGTGGTCACAATTAAAAAACTAACTTAGTCATTAGAATCATGGTCTGCACCCTTTTGGACATTTTATTAATTACATTCTGTTTAAAAGTGATATAACCATAATTTTCTTAGAACCCTTAAACCTACCCATCAACTGGTTTATAAATTAAATAAAATTGTAACATGATTGATATTCTATTTCTTCAACATGACCTAATTCTGTGTGGATGTGAATACCGATTACCAAGTCTTCTTTCTCACAAGTGTTCCAATTGCTCAAATCATATTGGATCAAACCACTCATACATGATCAGCTACTCACGTCGCAGATAAAGCAGTCGGTGAAACACACACTGGAGGGGCTTCACTTAACTCCAAGTGGCTGCCCAATGCACAGGAACCCCACGGCTGTAAACTTCGGATGTTGACCCAGTTCTTGGAGGCCCCAGACTGGCTGGAATAGTGCAGGAAGGGCAAGCTACAGCCTGGAAAGGGAAGCCCAGCTGCGAGGCTGGTAGTAATTACAGAGGGACAGCTTACCCCTAGATCGCATAGGAGTGCGTGTGATTTGAGCACTCAGGGACACAAGGGCTGGACTCTCACCCGAGTCACAGCACGTGTATATTGATGTATTTTACACTGTAATAACCAGGGGCGGAACTACCATTGGTGCAACAGGTGCAACGGCACCTGGGCCTATACTGGTACAAGGGCCCACAGTCCTCATCACCGCACCGCCGAAGCTCCCCACCGGGTTACCTGGGATAGCATCAGGGCCATAGAATATTTTTTGCACCTGGGCCCACAACTTGCTAGTTCCGCCTCTGGTAATAACCTAAGAATATGGTATTTTTTTCAAGTTTGTATAAGAAGTGAACTATATTCACTCATGCTAATATATAGAATAATTGATTGATCTGTTGACTATAAAACCACTTCAGTGTTTTAAGAAGACATACTAAGTTATATTTTAGACTTTGGTTATTGACTTGGTACTGATTTTCTTGTCACTGAGAATGAACGCACCTCTTCAAGTAGCACTTGCTGGTCTTTGGTATTCTGCTTGATTTTTTTTCTGTGCTCTACTAATTAGGCTGAAGGGTACCTACTAATGGTATTGTCCACTGTACCCAATATGAAGGGCTGCAGTATTTATCCTTTGTTTGAAGACAAGATCTAATACCATAAAAAATGAGCTATAAGGCTAAAAAAAAAAAAAAAAAAGCGCGCAACAAATAGAGATTTAGAGGACCCCCAAAAAAAATCCATTGAAGAGAAAAAATTACCGGCAATAGTTCCAACATAATATACCCAACATGTCCATGCAGTTTAATACACATATACAAGTCACAGAAACTAAATTTGCATCAACAGCCAGTACTCTAGTCACAAAACAGGACATTCATCATCACTAGCATATTTTCAACACCAATCCGAAATTAGGCCCAAAGTTGCAAATGCCCCCCATTAATTCGTTTCAGGTATCACGACAATGTTAGGTATACACTAGTGGTCAATGAAGTACCATCCCTAGTCCAAAATTGTCCTACTCCCCCCCAAAAAATAATAAAATAAAAAAAGGAGTGCTCAAATGTAGCAGCTGCTATTACCATATTTTTTTGAAAGGTTGACTTGCGATGCAAATTAGAAAACAAAAGTCAGCTCCATTGAGAACACCCCCCAGGAAGTCCTTAATAAAGGCTTATCATACTGACCAATTTGATCTTGAAGTTCTCTTCCGTTTTCCACGCCTTCTTAAACTATGACTTCTTTGGGAAGACACTCCAGAGGTCTAAACACTATTAAAGTAAACTCAACGTTTCACCTGCCCATCACCAATCTAATAATCGAGACTTAAAGAAGGCAAGACTTGATGTAATGGACCAATGTGCTGCAGGTAAAGCTGTTTTTCTAACCTTACATCAGTAGAAAAACAAAAAAAAGTCAAATCTTTGCTTAAAATCAGCATAGTTCCCCCTTTGTCAGCTGGTATTATGCGTCGGGCATTAAGTTACAAAGTTTATTATTTTAATTTAGTGCTCAGACAGTTGGCCGATGAGACGTTACAACAGGCTGTCTTCTGACCCTATGCAGGAGTATAAACATCCAACTTTCATCAGGAATTAAAGTTAACTGAAACACTGGAACTGAATACCCTGGCTTGCTTACTAGTGTGATTCATTGTCTGCTATAACACACACACCTCACATATTTATAATGATATCGAAGATGAAACTACATTAGAGATTAAAGAGCGTTCATCCAGCAAGTCTCAAGACATGGATTTTTAAGCAAACATTAAATTTACTTTTTCCCCAACAAAAAAAAACCCATCATATGATAAAGAAACAGGTCAAGATTTTATTGATTTTTATATATCAGTATCTCCTTTAACCCTCATAATATATCAAAAATGTATTCTTGCCAATAAAGGGAATTCAAAGTTAGAGGATGCAGTGGTGAAGTAGTCTAATGAGGATGTAGCATGTTATTGTGGTCATATGATAATTACAATAATCAGTTAAATAATCCATTAGATCAATGTTATAACGACTAATGATTTTTATTTATTATTGTTTATTTATAAGGCGCCACAAGGTGTCTGCAGCACTGTACAAATATAACATTACAGTACAGACATACAGGACAGGGATGGACGGCATAGTACATAATATACAGTACAGACATACAGGACAGGGATGGACGGCATAGTACATAATAATATACAGTACAGACATACAGGACAGGGATGGACAGCATAGTACATAATACAGTACAGACATACAAGACAGGGATGGACAGCATCGTATATAATATTATACAGTACAGACATACAGGACAGGGATGGACAGCATCGTATATAATATTATACAGTACAGACATACAGGACAGGGATGGAGAGCATCGTATATAATATTATACAGTAGACATACAGGACAGGGATGGAGAGCATAGTATATATTATACAGTACAGACATACAGGACGGGGATGGACAGCATAGTACATAATATACAGAACAGACATACAGGACAGGGATGGACAGCATAGTACATATACAGTACAGACATACAGGACAGCATAGTACATAATATACAGTACAGACATACAGGACAGGGATTATATTAGACCGATTTCAGATTATAGGTGTATTTGTGGAAATTAGTGCTGACAATGGAATCATATGTTTAACACATTGATCTGAATTGCTATAATTTAATATATTAGAACATTTATTGTTTTAGCCAGCTGTCATTATGAACAATTTAAAGCTCCCTTTGTCTCACATCCTGTTGGATTAAAATCTCATTTGCATTCACCAACAGAAAGTTGTAACATACCTCAGGAAATGTTGACCATCTGCGAGGAACAATATATTGGGGTACAGATATCTGCTTTGGACTGCCATAAACCCGTTATATGCCGCATGGGCATGTAACCTTTTACTTGTGGTCTCAGCGCTTCCATTCTTCCCGGCGGTCCTACTACCACACGCATGACCTCACTCCCATGTGACGAGCACCGTCAGTCCATAGGATGGATGCATGCTCTCCTGTTTACTACTGTTGCTTAGCAACAGCCTATCTGGCCAATCCAGACACAGCAGCCTCTATTTAAACCCAGGCAACTGTTCGGTAGTTGCCGGTTATTGTCCCAGCTAGTCTGGTCTGTGCCCACTCTTATTCCTATTCTCCCCCTTGATCTTCTGCCTTGCGGTTATTCATTGATTGTGCCCTCCAGTTTCTTGCTCTTGCCCAATGTTTCTCCTTTGCCTTTCTGTTTGCTCCATTGTTGTTACCCCTGTGTATGAGTTGTGTGACGTATTAGTGCCCTGGTAAGTCTGGTCAGTCTGCAGTTTCCCCCACCTCCTGCTGCTTGGAGTCTCTCCTTGTCACCCTTTTGGGTGCATGGTACCACCTATCTCACACCTATTTCCCTGCTCAGCTACCTGCTCCTCCAGGTCCATAGTTGCTTCTCTGCAGTATCCTACCTGCTAGCTTTGGCATATTGCTACCAATGGCCACAAGCCCCAGGAGTCTGCAGCCCAGACTATCCCCACCATCAGAAGCTCTAGTGAACACCAGATTCTTGGGTAGAATCCATGCGTTGGTTAGTAGTATTGCCATAATCAAACCTTGAGAATAACTCAAATTGTCTAAGGACCAGGCAATTTCCATATCAAAGGCATACCAAGACATCCCCACCTGGGAACCAACTGATTGCTATAGAGATCCATCTATCTTTGGAGAATATATAATATATATATATATATTTCCAGGCTTTGAGACTTGGACAGGTCCTAATAGATCATAATGGCGCTGGTTTGAATTATCTATATTTCCTATATGTCTAACCTAATGTCATCTCTGTCAACAATGTTGTAATTGATTGTATTTCTTAGGTTTCCTTCATGTTACGTTATATCTGCTTGTGATATTTTAATGTTACTTTGATTGTTTAGATTCTCTGTGACTATTAAATTGTAAATGTCATTTTATTACATCTGTCCCCCCGCACAGGTCTAATAAATTTCTTGTCAATAATTTTCACAACCATGTACAATCAGATTGGACATTCATTCATTCTAACTTTCACGCAGCCTAAGACTGCAACTCTCTACCTTATCTAAAGTTCTTAGTTTAAAGTTTAAATGATTTTAAACTTCCTGGAAGGCCAACAGTCTGGCAATAAATTAGAGAAAACACAAACAAATTCATTAATTTTCACATAAGTGATAAAAAAAAAAATAGTAAAAATTGTGACTGGGATCTAGCCATCCTAATTTACTTAGGAAAGTATAGGAAAAATTGGAAAGTATATTTGTGTACATGAAGGAAGGTATCCACAACCTAAATAGGGAATACTGGAGAAAATTAATTTATGACAATCTATATACATGACTCCATAAAGCATATGCTTGATAGTTATCTGGCTAGTGTGGATTTAAAGGATTGTGTACAATTTAAAAATGTATGGTGCAGCTTTACACAAAATGCTATTTACGCAGACCAAACACCATATGAATGCTACAGGAAAAATTAAAAAAACAATAAAAAAAAAAAAAAAAAAAAAAAAAAAAAAAAAAAAAAAAGCTGACTTGTTTGTTACTGGTGGTTTAAAATTAGTAACGCTTCAACTTAGTGTGCACCTTAAAGCCTCCTTGTGGAGAAATGTATACACATTACAGGATTGGACTAATATGGGTGAATGTTCACATCTAGTCGGTATCCACTACAAGTGTCGTTATTTTGATTCTAGCCTATAGTTGTCCTCCGTCAAACCTCTCCTAAAATCAGGGAAATCTCTGCAATGTACAGCAGGCCAACCTGCTGGGAAAGTGGAATAGAGCTTCAGAAATCATTAAACTTGGTTTATTTATAGTTAAAGGATTTTTATTTCTTAAAAAGGCACTAACCAGATAAAAACAAAGATTGTGGAACATGTAAAACCACTAAAGGACCAAAAATGGTGAATCATCCTCCATCAAGGAAAAGCTGTAAAGATTTAAGATGTCATTACTTACAATTTTTGTATTGCATCTACAGTACATTAACATTATGTAACATGTATATAGAACGCAGTTGCAGGTTGTTATTAGGTAGGACCTCAAGACAATATGGTCCGATCATATTCAGGATATTAAAAGGCTGTTGACCCATCCAATTTCATCTCATTTTAAAGAATACTATAACTGACACTGGAGATATTTCATTTTGTGCCATAAATCAGATGAGAATTGACATAGGGACCACATTGGCTAATTCAGAGAGATTTTATTTTCAATCTTCAAACAACGCATCCATCTGACACGAGCCAAGGTTTTAAAATTAAATGGCTCCTATAACAACTTCTGCCGTGCTTGTCTTTTTAGGAGAGAAAGGCTTAGAAGCTGGGAATGGATTCTTCCCTACAGTAATACCAAACAGGATGCGCCCAATCTCTTCTGAACTTGGAAACTATACAGGTTAGGGTCCAGTCAGTATCAGGATGGGAGACATCCTGGGAAGACTGGGTACTGTAGGGTAAGAAGGTTTCTCTCTTGTAGAGGATATCCCATTTCCTGGATAGAAATTTTTTAGTATTTTATTATTTAAGATAATTTTTTGCCTTTAAGGACATTGGGCCTGATCCAGAAAAACGTCTGCGTGTGTTTTCGTCCGTTCATTAGCGCGAGTGTATATTTTAAACGATCTGCGCATGCGTAGTTGGCGTATTTACGCATGGAAATACATAAGCGCAATCCACAAGTACATATTTTACTGTACGTGTGATCCTGAATTACATAAATGTGATTTTACGCCAATGTAGAGGGGGCATGACAAACGTAAAATATGGGTGTGTCAAAATATGCTAATGAGTAAAGAGGGCGTGTGAACGTATTTACAATCGAGCCACATGTCCGTGACAACTTTTTAAAACGTAAATTCACTTACGTTTGTTAAGGTAGGGTTTCAGTCACGTAACAACAACAAGTTTTGGCATTCCCGTGCCACAGCGCAAGTTCGTTTAGCAGAGTAAATACTTATTATGGAGCCATGCACCTGCAGCTACACATGTGAAACAAGGATTAATGACCTAATTGTGCAATCTATTTAAATCTCAACCCTGCTAGTGTTTCCATGTTCCTGGAGCTGGAGAGGTGTTGGAGTGTTGTTGTGGTTTGGTTTCTTGAGAAAATATCTTGCATTGCTGAGTACACATTATGAATGTATTAGCTTTAATATGTTTAAACACATATTTAGATATGTTAATTATGTTTAAAGAAACATCATACATTTTTTTATATCTTGTGTATGTCATGTAACACAAGGTAAAATCAATTTAAAATTTTTATTTTTTTATATTTTTTTATTAGATTCCTAATATTCCATCATGTATTCGATTGGCCCTGTTGGTCATGTAAGTGAATGTTAAATGTTGCAATGTTCATTTAAACTTGTTTATTTTGAATTTTTTTAACTTCATTACTATAATTAGTATAATAACTATAATTTCAAAAACATATGTTATCTATATGAATATAATACTTCACACACACACACACACCCACATATATATTCAGATTCCCTGCCTAGTGCACCTGCCGTGTATATTACTTTAACTAGTAAATGTGATTTTATGCCAACGTAAAGGAGGGGGCATGACAAACGTAAAATATGGGTGTGTCAAAATATGCTAAAGAGTGAAGAGGGCGTGTGAACGTTTTAACAATCGATCCACATGTCCGTGACAACAAACGTAAGTGAATTTAAGTTTAAAAAAGTTAAGGTAGGGTTTCAGTCACGTAACAAGTTTTGGCATTTCCGTGCCACCGCGTAAGTTCGTTTAGCAGAGTAAATACTTATTATGGAGCCATGCACCTGCAACTACACATGTGAAACAAGGATTAATGACCTAATTGTGCAACCTATTTAAATCTCAACCCTGCTAGTGTTTCCGTGTTCCTGGAGCTGGAGAGGTGTTGGAGTGTTTGGTTTCTTGAGAAAAATATATCTTGCATTGCTGAGTACACATTATGAATGTATTAGCTTTAATAGGTTTAAAGAACACATAGATATGTTAATTATGTTTAAATAAATATCATACATTTTTTATATCTTGTGTATGTCATGTAACACAAGGTAAATCAATTTAAAATGTTTATTTTTTATATTTTTTTTATTAGATTCCTAATATCCCATCATGTATTCGATTGGCCCTGTTGGTCATGTAAGTGAATGTTAAATGTTGCAATGTTCATTTAAACTTGTTTATTTTGAATTTTTTTAACTTCATTACTATAATTAGTATAATAACTATAATTTCAAAAACATATGTTATCTATATGAATATAATACTTCACACACACACACACACCCACATATATATTCAGATTCCCTGCCTAGTGCACCTGCCGTGTATATTACTTTAACTAATTTGAGCAGCCTCTTTTTGTATTTTGTGTTTTAAAGTCTCTGAGATCACAGCTGTGAGGGAGTGTGGTCTCAGCTGAGCATTGGAGGCCCAGGGAGACTCCATGAGGTATGCTCTTGGTTTGAAAAGAAGCTGGATTTTTGACCCAAAGTTGGGGCTCTATTTAGAGTTAAGATTAGAGTTAGGACTGTTCCCACAGAGAAGCCTTGATGTTGGCGGAGCAGCTTATCAAATTTCTGCAGATTTTTGTAACAAATTCTCTGGTTTTTATTTTAAAGATAGAAATTCATATTTAGTTATTGAGTAATGGCTAGAGTGCCAGGCCATGCCTTGCTATAATAATACATAATTGATTCAGAACTGTCATAAAGTAAGTTAATTACCATGGAATAAATAGATATATTTCAGATACATACAAATGTTCTTTTTAAATAGGTGGTGATTATGTTTAATACCCCTAAGAATGTTATACAGAAAAAATAATCTTCTCTGTACATGTGCCATTTTTGTCTATGTATGCAATACACTCAATCCTCCAACATGTTATATGTCCGATTTTTAAACATCTGTTTTTGTAGCTTAATCGGCCTTTCTACTAATGTTTCAGATGTCTTACATCATCGTTGCGGCTGCTGCTGTTGAGGAGGGCCAGCTCCATAGCATGGTCCTTGTCCACGTACGAGTCATCGCCTTAGGACCAGGGAGCGCATCTTTAGACCACGTATCAGTCTGTTTAATGTGTCTGATGAGGAGGTTTGGCGCCGCTATCGCCTTCCTCCACATGTTATATTGGAAACCTTGGAGATTGTAAGATCTGATCTTGAGGCCCATATAATGGCACGTACATCAATTTCACTGTTATCTAAATTCCTGGCGGTGTTACAATTTTGTGCCTCTGGAACATTCCAGAGGGTCATGGGATGCGCAACAGGAATGTCCCAATCTTCCTTTAGTCGTGTGCTTGAGGAAGTTATGAGGGCATTTCTGTTGCGTGTCACACAATTTATTAATATGCCATTGAGTGAGGAAGCTCTTGTGCCTATTAAACAGTAATTTCGGGGGATTGCTGGGTTCCCGCACGTTATAGGAGCCGTGGATGGTACGCACATCGCTCTGGTGCCAAGGGGTGGAAACCCTATGATTTTCCTAAATCACAAGGGTTTCCACTCTGAATATCCAGGTGGTGTGTGACGCCAACCTCCTCATTCGCAATGTTGTGGCCAAGTATCCTGGGAGTTCCCATGACGCCCATGTTATGCGGCTTTCAGCTATATGGCGTAAATTAAATAGAAGATTCTTAAACAGATAATGATGCGTGGCTTTTAGGTAATTAAATGTACTTAACTTTCAAATTGCACATTAAACCTTCTTTATAACATGCGATTACTAAATACATTTATTCCATAGGTGACAGCGCCTATCCTCAGAGGCCCTTTCTGTTAACGCCAGTGTTGAACGCCAGTACAGATCAAGAGATTGCATACATGCAGCACATACGGCCACCAGACAGGTCATAGAGCGCACATTTGAACTATTAAAATCTAGGTTCAGGTGCCTCGACCGGTCTGGTGGAGCCCTCATGTATGCGCCTGTAAAGGTATGGGATATTGTTGTTCTGTGCCGTATATTGCATAACATCGCAATACAACACGGCTTAACCTTTGAGATTGAGGCTGACATGGAGGAGGGAAATGTTATGGAGGAATACCATAATGGCTCATCTCATAGTAGCAGTACTTATCGCAATCGTGTAATTGAGACATTTTTAGGCAAGTATTAGTATCTTTCTAATAAATTCTAAGACAATCAAGGGAAATAACCTTAAGTAAAAATATATTTTTTCCCAAAAAAACTGGAATTCATCTCTAAGGTGAAACTACATAATGCATCTTATTTCTAATGAAAATTTTTTCAAATTGTAAAAAACAAATACCAAGTTATGTATTTTAAATGCTTTTATTTAAATGCTAACAAACAATACTAGATGACGTATGGCGATGGCGATGTTTTAGATCTGGTTTTGGGGGCCAAAAAGCCTATTTCCGTGTTGGCACACATTGCTGCCAATCTTTTGGATGCTCTCGTGCTGGCGTTACATTGTGATAATCCTGGCTGATGTTGATGGGATAACCTCAGGTATTGTTTGCATTGTATCTTTTTTCACTGTGTAATCAAAGAAAGCTCGCATCACATCTCTTAATATTGGTTAATGTATCATTGAGTCTGACGAATGCCCTGTTACTGATTGTCATTTGGTCATGTAGGTGGTCTAGTTTGTTGATTTGAGTAGTGCGATGTTGAATTGCACCGAATGAAGTTGATGGGCCAGGAATTTCCTCATCATGTTGTGTAGGTGATGGGATGGATGGTGCCAGAGCTGGTGGTTGTGCAGGTTGTGGATCTTTCATTAATATCTATGAAAAAAGGAATTGAGATAACAGGGATCATGCAATGTGACTATGTTGATACATTTAATAAATTTCGTTACTAATTGTTTAAAAATTACAACCTTCTAAGATGTCTACACAGTATGATGCTACCTAACTAACTCGGTCTCATTTTAGAATTCAAATAATCTGATAATACATTTGACATTCAACATTTCAGCTTCTAAAATTACACACTTGAAAAGTTGTATATGTTTAAAGTAGATGTTATAAAAATATTCTGATATCACTATAAATATTACCTTCACTGTCTTCTGATTCTGTGTTTGCCACTGGACACAAGAGTCTTGGTGGTGGACCGTCCATGGTGTCATGGTCTCCAACACCCTCTCTCTTAGCTATAGACAGCACGCATGGCCAAGTTCTCTAACTCCGTGAAATTCAAGGTTTCAGGTATTGGTCCAGCTCCTGTTTGCCTTGAATGAGCGTATCTGACATTCTTTTTCATTTGATTTTTGAAATCCTGCCATCTGTGTATGAAAGAAAATATACTTTAATAGAACAATATTTTTCTGGTCTTAGTTGTAAATGAAGCTATATAATTAAGAATCAGCATTTTAAAAATATTCTTACCTTTTTTGTTAGAAGTTTTACTGTTTGGAACATACAATTGGGATTGACCTTCCTGGAGTAGGTGACAAAACGATTGTGAATGCCATTCCAAACACTTCCTCTCAGGTGAGCAGATCTCACCACCCTCAGTATATAAATGTTCCATCACCTCAGTCACTAAAAAAGTAACCTCTTATGCTGTAAAGTTTGGGTTTCTTTACTGTCCCTTTGGACCCATGATGAGCACAGTGTGTACTTACACACGTGGACGTGGGTATTGCGTGCCTTTTTACATGCTTCATTTGCATTCTGATTGGCTAATGGCTTTGACTGTTTTCATTGGCTTGTTTTTTCCATAATGTATCATTTAAATCACCTGTGCGTGCTTTCACTCATACGTATGCCTGCTGTATAAGTTTCACACATGATCATCTAAGCCACCATTTGGTTATATGCACTTAGCAAACGTTTTATAGAACGTTGTAGTGATTCGCAGGATGTGTGGGCCTGTCAACTTTATTCTTAGGTGATTGACAAGTCCATCTGCTTATGAGTGAAGTTACTTTGAAATATATTGTAGTGGCAGAAGATTGGCTGCTCTTTGTGGGCATTACAGGACACAACCATTGGCATAGTTAGATCTAAAGCTGCGTTCGTATGACGCGACGTCACGCAGCGTCAGTTAGCGCGAGTTCATACTTTGGATTCTAAAATGGCAGCTGCATGCGCAGAGCCTTTTAGCCGTCGTGAGTTGCGGATCCTGGTCCGCATTATGGACCAGTTCGACCTCCGCCAGCCGGGAGATCGGACGCCGTCCTCGTGTCCACTGGTGTGTGGACCAACTCATGCGCAGTCTCCAGTTTCACCAGAGCATGTGAAGGAGAAGCTGGACCAGCCTGAACTGTTGGGGGGCCAAAATGTGGATGAGGACCAGCACCTGGAGCCACATGAGGATCCACAGCACCATCATGTGCAGCCAGCACCCATTTAAGGGGTAATTGGCAAGTGTATTTTTTAAGCAATCTTTTATGTTTTGAATTGATTACATGAAAAATGTTAAGGTAAAAAAAAAAAAAAAAAATTGCATCCATGTAAAACAAAAGTAAAAAAAATTATAACAAACATTACGTTTTATCTTTAAGAATGTAATAATTAGGGACATACCAGGAATATGTATGACATCTTAAATGTCACAGTACTTTTATCATGGAGCATCTTGAATTGTGTATAGTTCTCCAAAAATAGAGAAATAGTCTTGTAAAAAGGTTTTTCTCATTGTGCATTTGGAAAAAATGAGGATGTTGAAGTAAAACAAATAAAGTTAACTAAATTTCTAAAAACATGCAATATGTGACGTGTTTTAAATGTGAAGCATTGTATTGGATATAAGTATGCTTTTTGTAGAGTAATTGAAATGCTAATGTATTTTCTCATTTTTTTTTTACCAACAGATGTGCCAAACATGGACCCCTTCAATGAGGAAGTCTTAAATATGCTTCACATGATGGTGCAGATGGGACAGATGGCACAACTTTTAATTTATACAATGTTTTACATAGTTAATTTTGTTTCATTTTATTTTAAAAATCATTTAATAATTTTTTTGTTTATTATTTTATGATTTGAATAAATGGTTTTAAAATTTACAAAATGTGTTTTGGATGCACCACATAAACATTAACCTATACATACATTACATAAAACTTACATTATATTAAACAGATAATTATCTAGACATTATACATATTTTACTTTATAAATAAAAAATTACACCTGTACATATTGAAGTATTGTACAGAGAAAATTTTATTATGATTAACAGAAAAATATGTTATATCCAACATTTATATGTAATATTTATATTATTTTGACCACTACTAATTGATCAAAATAGGTTTGTGGTAAAAATTACACATAATATATTAATAAGATATATATTTTGACATTTAAAATATATTTAGATAAAATTTACAAGTCTAAAAACATACAAATAGACATATACAAATCTTTATTTCTATGCATACAACAGTAATTGACAAAACTACACATGCATACTATGTAAAATACGTACTTGTGAATCAGATGTACGTATTCAGCAAATGTCCGCATAATCCACAACTACTAATGTATTACGTGCTGCGTATATTTGTTTAGCAATACGCACATGCGCGGGCGTATTTTATAATACGTCCGCACGTGTGCGGACGTATATGAAAATACGTGTTGTGGGTCAACGTAAGATACGTTCTTGAAACAATGCGTCATTTTTAAGATACGTTCATGTGTATTTACATACGTTAACTTACGCAAGTACATATGCAGACGTTGTTCTGGATCTACCCCATTGCCTGTTTATTTTTTTATAAATATTTCTATATTATCGTTTCCAGTCACTAAAGAACTAGGAAAAAAGTAATATCGTTTCAATGACTGCTTCGAAGTATGTTAATGTTGGTCATTTCAATCAGATATTTTAAATGATTCAATATTTTATAAGATTATTGCTCATTGTATTATTTTGCATCCTAAGTGAAACCGCTACAATCTTGAGTTTGAAACAGAATCAGGCACGTTAGAATACAGAAACTGGTGCACAAATATTGACACCATTACTTTTATTTTATTTTAAGATACATTTCTCACCTTGAGAAAGTTCCTCAAGACAAGTTGGTTTTAATCAGAAATGTTAATCTATTTCCTATTGCTTACCAATTGTTGGAGGACCTCTATGATCTAATTGTCCCAGATTTGAAACTAAACATAGCCTGAATGTGATTATTGGGCGTTGGCGATTACTTTCCACGCATATTTAACATTCTTAGTTGAAATGTCCATGCGAGTAATATTCCTATGGTGTTTGTGTGTTCTTTTCAATGAACCTTGTGCTATTATAGCGCAGTCATCTCTTTTGTTCCCATGCCCGGGGACTTCCCATCAGCCGAGATTGAGGCTGTAACCAGCCTAAGGCTGAACGGTTACTGAGCAGAAACACAGGACATTGGTAGGACATTGTGAGACACTGAAAATCAAAGAGGAGCGCTTTTACGGTTGGAGCATGAGATTTGAACATCTTGCCGCTACCAACCTTCCATAAGTACTTTGAGTGTTTTTGCATTTACATGTGAATGTTTCACTGTGATTCCTGTTGTGTTGGGAGGAAGTTCCACGTTACTCCCAGGAAACTATCAGGTCTGACGGCATTGTGGACTCAGCTGTCTACACTTAAGGAAAGTTGCTGCTGCTTATGCTGTTTAAGCCATTGAGACACAGACCAAATACCGTGCATACCTATAGGAAGCATCGTTTATACCCAGCCGGACAAAGCTGAAGAGAACCTTGTTCTAATCCCCCAAAAAATCTTTGTGGTAGTAAATTTGTGGTAGTAAAAACCCATGTCCCAGTCATCACCTCTTCCTCAATTAACTGGACGTTTCATGGCCTGCTTGCCTAGTGCCTACGGAAGTTTGCATGCGTGTCTGGAGCTCCTCAGCTACTGCTTGCCGCAGCTTATATTGATGTTTATATGCCCGCTTGATTTTTTGCTGTTTACAGCTAATCCATTTTTATAGCTTGCACAACTACCTCATTGCTTTGGTAGCACATGACTCCATTCACAGGATCTTTGCAGTGTTTTAACATGTATATTTGATCAACTATGAAGTATTAAAATGGTCTTATTACTATTGATTGTTGATATTTCTAGATTATATCCAAATATTTTGGTGGGTCTGTAAGTGCCACAGTTTAAGAACTGTAGCTTCAACTTTGAGACTGTTACATGATCTATAATCGCAGCACGAGGTGTGGTTAACATCTATAGCACCTGCTCTTGCGGCACATTAACCCTGGATATGAAGGGCGATTCCATTATTATCATTAAGTTAAACACTTGAATTTTGTTTGAATGGAATGTGATCATTGCACAGTATAAAGATCCTTGCCTGTTGCTTGTGGATATAGCCTGTGATATTTTGGAAGTGAGAAATTAGAACCTATTATTGACCTCATCTACCATGCAATTGATGAAAGGAGTTAGCGCTTTTTCCTGCTACAATACTGAGTGGTGCGTCTATTTGTATCGAGTAGTTTTTTCTGTACTCACTTAGGTTAGTGTGGACTGAGCAGCTGGTTTGGGGCACTTTTTTATCCTACACACCCTCCTGTTGGGTTTTCATAGTTATAAATTCGCTTATTAGTTGGATTGGTCCATTTTCCTATGTGACAGCCAAAGCTCCTTTCAGAATGTCACTTTTCTACAATATCGGATGTTTAAAGCCCAAGAGTTTTCTTTATATATTCTCATTCAATATATGCGGATAATTTGACTGACTCAGTGTGGTATTGCTTAAGTCTACACTTACAAAAAAAATAAACACAAAGGTAGTTCTACATATACAAATGTTCTGCGGTTTGGTTGAGAACCCCTGATATTTAGTATTATTGTGGGGAGGGGGTGCTGCTTATATGAATTTGATCTCAATATTAACACTTCAGGAAAAAATTACTAAGCTGTGGTAAAAGTAAAAAATGGAGATGTTGCCCATAGCAACCAGCTTCTAGCTAACATTTTCTAGTTTGTAATGGCAAAGGGAAAGCTATCATTTGATTGGTTGCTATTGGCAACATCCCACAGCTTAGTAAATCTGGCCCTTTAAAATTAGGAGAAGCAGACTGGTTAATTTTACTCCACTCACTTCTCCTCTGTAAACTTAAGAGCATTAAACTTCATTCCTATTAACATTAACATAGTTTAGCAACATAAGACTAAATATCTAAAACAGAGTTTCCGACTCCCGGAATATCCGTGAGACTCCTGAAATTTGGGTGGGTATCCCAGGAGAGGCGACAAAACTCACAAGCCCCATCAGCAATCAGTAACTATAAGGAACAGAAGACCGGTCCAGCACTCCATACAGACATTATGTAACTGTCAGCACAAAAAAAGTCACCATATAGATTATATAACACTGTCAGCACATACATAAGGTTTAGGTCACAATATAGCTATAGCGGGTTAAGCTCACCTGCCCAGCATCAAGGCACCTCCTGTAGGCAAGTCCCTATCCATCTGCTATAGGTGTTCACAGGAGGTCTGTATTAAGACACTCCAGCCATTTAAAAAATTGTGCAGTGGCAATATTGGA
>WWET01003111.1:42143-52371 GCA_011038615.1 Limnodynastes dumerilii | reverse complement strand
GCTGCACCACACACACACATAAATGTGCAGACTAACATGACCCATTCCATTAGGTTCAATTTAATCTGCTTCCACTTCCAACTCTCATTTACCTAGTTTAAATGAATTAACTGATTTTAAAAAAAAATGGTTGCCTCTTCTACAAAGGTGGTTACCATAGTGACTGAATTGGAAACTGAGGAGCAGAGTATTTTGTACCTAATGGAATGGGTCATGTTGGAGGGTATGAATGTGTGCAAGAGTATATACTGTAACTTAGAGTTTACTATAAAATGTTTTTAATCCCACAAATGCCTTTCTGAGCAAGTATCAAAATTTGCTGGCCAAGCCCAAGCATCAGATAATGCTCTACTTCTAATTTAAGATTCTTGAACAACGATTATCCAAAGCTGGCTATCCTTTTACACCTAAATAGCCACAAGAATTTGGTACGACCAACTGGAAGACAAATTGTGTTGGTAACAGATCACTTACTGAAAAGACTAGCAAGTTAATAGATTGCAACTTCAATCTTCTTACATCAGGGATACTGGGGACCTGCTACGCCACATTAACAAGTACAACCCGACACACATAGACAACATCTTTATTCAGTGGCAAGGTGACCCTTCTTCCTTAAGAACTTTTATTAAACTCGAATTACCTTAATTTAAGATAGACTATAAAACACATGTCAGACTAGAATTGACTTCTTGGATGTAACAGTCTCACTCTGACTATGCTCATATCTACTGTTCACAGTATTCCCAAATGCTCCTCTAGTAGATGTTTTACCATTTCACCCCAGTGACTTCTTGGCTTATATTGACCCAGCTCTCGAATTAAGCAAAAAGGTCACAAATCTCAGAGCTTAATAAAAAAAAAAAAAAAAAAAAAAATTGTTTGAAGAAACAGTTTACCATCTATTCTATAAGGAGTGTCTGTAGGCCAATCTAAGGTTAATTTCTTCTTGACTACAAAAGATATACAACTTAATACACAAGTGTTTCTGTGCTGACACCCGGTACAAGACCAAGGTATTCTTAGATCCTTAGACCCTCCAATCAAAGGGTAGCAATAACCTGAAAACCCACCAATTCTCATCATGAGACAGTCTGTGGTTGCATAGACTTTGCCCATCGTCCTCACTTCTCCTGAACCTACAGGCATTATAATTATACATCACATCAGTAAACATACAAATCTTCAAAGCATCTAAGTGTTGCAATTGTTTCACCTTTTACCATTTTTCCCCACGGATAACCTCATCTGAGTGGACTTAGTTTTTCATAGATCACCTGTGCAATTGTAAAGTACTACTGTTTCATTTTTATTACCTCACTGCAATTTTTTGTTGGGTTTTTATTTTGTGCTTTAGAGTAAGAGTGTTACATATTGTTTTTGTTACTTTGTATCATTTCTCTGGGTAAGGGTGAAAGTTATTGTTTTTTCCTTGTTCAGTAATAAAAATCTGTGCCCGTTATTTGAAGGGGAGCATAGAATAACCCGCAAAGGTTTTTACCTGTATTTCAGAGCCTTTGCTTTGTATGCACCTACGAGTTAGAACTGGATTAGGGCCCATTTAAATTTGTGACAAAAAACAAACCTTCACCAATATCTTATCTTTTGCATTGCAGCAGTTGTGTTGCTTTTGTTCTGCATGAAATAATTTGGAGACTCAGGCGTTTCCCAATTTGTCAGCAATTTTTGTGGATGAGATAGCTAAAACGCATGGTGTCTGTATCCTTGAGGCCACCATTCCTGAGAGTTCCCAGGTGGCGTATTGGGTAGACTGTGGTGAATAATGCTGGTAAGATCCCAGTTGCACAAGCTGTGTCCCTACAAAACTCATATACAGCACTTGGAGGGTTGGAGAGCCCTACAACAGGTAACAGAACATGAGGTGTTAAGGGAACCCCTGGAGAAGGACTCTACTTATTGAAGGGGGTTTTATTGTTATGGGTACCCAGCTGGAATGGGGTTCTAAAATTAGTAATCAGGTGAAGTGCTTGCCTGGAGCTACATCTCCATGTAATAAACATATTTTACTTATAAAGACAGTGAGCAAGGAAAGGGAGGTTGATGTCATTAGCCACCTTAGGACAAATGACTTGGCCAATGCTGGAGTTGTGGCTGTTATAGATTAATTTATATAGTTAGAAGCTACTCTTAAGCAGGTGGTAAACACTGACTTTCTGAAGTGCTGCCAGTACACAGATTTGGTAGGTACAATGATGTGCATTAGTAACTAACTGGTTTCATAAACAGCCATTTGGCAAAAACAACCTGTATAAAAAGGGATGGCTTAAACATCTTCTACACAGGAACAGAACATCTAAGCAGTCTGGATGCTTTATTAGGAACAACTAGAAGGGGGGTGGTTAAATAGCTGCTGCCCAGTCAAGAAATTGAAAAATAAGATTTATAAAGCAACCTCTCAGAGCTATGTATGCAAATGCTAGGAGTTTAGGATATAAAATCCCTGAACTAGTTGCAATAAAAGGATAAAATCGAGAGGGAGGGGAAGCCACACCAGTTAAAGATTATACTAGAAATAGCACAGGATCAGAGTGCTGCAAATTGGGAGTTAAAACAAGCCAAAACTAGGAAGGAAATTTATTACCTATGTACCCTTATTGTACAAAAAGCAGTAAGTGGTAATACCTCGCTTAATAGCACACACCTTATAGAAAAAGTTGTGAAATTTTAAAACTTCAAAATTTGATTTCATCAATAAAAAGATTAGATAACTTGATATCAAATTAGGCAAAATATTCATAAAATTGCTATAACAAACTGCAACACTTACCATACATGTACAGTATTTCAGAAACAGGAAAAATGCAAAATACAAAAACAAATTTGGAGGTTGCTAAAATAGCCCTAATCTAAAGTGGAAGCTTGCCCTATTGATTACTAGTGTCCTCACGGGCACGCTTCGTCCTTCCAGGTCAGTACACTAACCCTCCCTTGCTTTCCCTTATTCTCAAAAACAAACCTCTGTACAGAAACTGCAAAGTGGCAAATTGAAGATCCAGTTTGAAATGATGAAGCAGTCAAATCGGTATAATCTGTGGTAGGAATCCAGGACCTAACGTGCGTTTCCTGGATAACGTAGGAATCACTGAATCATTGTGCAATGAAAATCATGACCCAGCTGTATCTGGATACATTTTTTATAGAAAGGATAGAGTAGGCATTTTCCAGCAAGAGAACAAAGGTGAGGACCAGTTACTGATCAGTGTACCACCACACTGAGGAAACAGGCAACGCCAACAAAGCTCTCGCCAAGGGCCAGATTTACCAAGCAGCGGGTTTGGAAAAGTGGAGATGTTGCCCATAGCAACCAATTTAGATTCTAGCTGACATTCTCTAGTACGTAACAGTTAAAGATCTAGAATACGATTGGTTGCCATGGGCTACATCTGCACTTTCCCACAGCTTAGTAAATCTGGCCTCTAGAGTCGGCCGTGAAGGAACTGGGAGAAAGATTACGTAATGCTGACAGGGGTCCGGATTCACATTTACATAGTTTTCGTCTTGCGTGCGTTGTTTTAAGAACAGAGCTACTACACATGCGCAGTACCTTATTCACACCATCTACATACCATTTCTGTACATAGATTGTAGTAACCAACTAGTTTTAAAAAGGTTTAATCCTTAATTTTCATACCACTGCACCTCAATAGCTTACTACAGTCCATTTTTAAAGGGTCACATACAATGAGGTGACCAAGCAAGTTGGGGATGTTTAAAAATAGAAATTTGATGACATTTTATTTACTGATTAGTCAGTTTCATCACAAGATGCAGTAAAAAAAATTTCAACTGAAATCTCTGCACTGGTTGAAGTTGTACCCTATAAATAATGGGGAATGAGACTTAGGATTCAGTGGGACTTAATTGCTCGTAAACCAGTCTTATGAATTAAGGTTCACTTTAGTAGTCATTTTGGCAGTTTGTCATAATGTAAGTTATCAGTTCTTGTTTCAATTTATAATTCTATGTTTTGGACTCTAGTCACCTATATTAAGCTGCTATTGTAACATTGAACTTGCAGAATGAGATTTGTCAGCAACAAGGATCAAAACAGTAACTCCCAATTTAATAATGATGCACAATCTGGTTTGATAAGGGTGTTGCCTGTGATGATAATTACATTAACACAAGCTTTAACATCAGAACACTGTACAGAGTTGTTAAAGTACTGTTCCATAAACTATTTATGCCAAGAGGACTAAAGCACTAGAGCAATTATCGAAATCTGCATGAATTCACTCCTAATAAAGATTTTTCCACTAGTGTAACGATATCGGCACCATACACTACATGTGTTTCAGTCTGAAAATGTAAAGCCACAATTTCTCATAGTTTTCTGGCCCCTGAAAGATCACATTTGCCCAGACACCAGATATTTGTCATAATTATATCACCAGAATTTTATCAGCAAAGATTTCACGATCCTGAACGCCCGTACACTGAGATTTTACATTTTATTGTTGCTTTGGCACAATTTGAACCAAAACATGTCAAAATATCAAATAAATCGCTCAAAAAGGGGTTACACAATTACTGGATGATCAGCAGAAAAATGGTTACCATACACTCAAACAATTCAGCAGATTCATGAGATCATTGGGCTGATGGCTCTGGTGTAGACTCCCAGCACAGATCAGTGAATTGGACAAGTTATTATTGTCACACTGCCAGCAGTAACCTCCTATCAGAGGACAGTCCTGGGTCAGGTGTCCCATCATCCTCCAATCGATCCCCTGACTCAAAGCACCGCTGCTTCCCGCACACGACCGGATTACCAGACGTAGTTTGCTGTTAGTTACCGGTCATCTGAATTCCAACTTGGACTTTTCCTGTGCAAACCTTCCGATAGACAGTTTGGGACTCTGGTTCCCTTGTTTACCAGTTATGTACAGTAACTCGCAATTACTTAAGTGATTATTGATTAGTTGCTTTAAAGATTTAGTAAAGCGTTAATTCCTTCATTTAATATTAAGCACAACTTAGAAAGACTCATTAATAAAGTGGTCTGCATTACATATATACCCTCCAACAGTTGCCTATTTAAAACTGGTACACAGAAGGTAGGCTTACCACACCAACATGGCGTCTTTCCTCAGATTTTATTTGCATGTATGATAAGACGTAAAATCACAGGAGAGGATCTTGTCTTAACAGCGTCACAGGAGAGGGTCCCGTCAGTATCAGAGCTGTGGGAGTCTGTCCGCACATCCCTGCTATAGTGATCAGATGCTGCAAGACTGGAAGGTGAATATAGGTGGGGAGGGAATTGCAGGGCCAGACCCCAGTACAGGAGCCCTTTTAGCCGGTACAGACTATTAAAAATGAGTACTGAATGAGCTAAATGGGTACAATTGGAGGAGTATGAACCTTTATCAAGCAACCACCATGTTCACTGGTTAAACAAATAATTCAAACGGCACAATAAAGAAAATCAGGAAATGCCACAATATTGCAGCTCATTCCAAGCAAAGTCAGGTCAGAAATCTGATGCACAATCTTCAGTTCCAGTTTAAATTTCCAGATTAAATAAATAAGTGATTTTATCATGAAAGAAACTTTAACAAATCCATACAACAAAATCATAGAAAAGATAAAACACAAGTGCATGGAGCGTTATACTTTCTTACCTTCATTTGCTGGAGTGGTGATAAGGCCTCTGAGCACCGATCAAATCACGTTCCTCCAAATACATTACTACCGGAGCAGCTAAAAACAGTCAGTTTCCATAAACACAAAGCAGATAAAGCTACAGGAGTGAGTATTGTTCCGAAATTTAGCTTTTTTTCATTAAGCACCAATTAAAAAAAAAAAAAAAAAAAAGTGGATTTGATCAATTATGTGAAGGCCGTTCTACAGACTCAAACGAGATAAAATGTAGCACAATGTCTTTAGGAAGAGGAATTTGCTTTCTTTATACCATGAAAAACACTGCACAAATTCACAATAAACCATTGCTGTAAGGCAGCCTGGCTAACCCACAGCTCTCCAGGTGCAGTCAGAGCATGCTGGGACCTTCTCACAACACCTGGAGAACGCAGTT
Organism: Limnodynastes dumerilii; assembly: GCA_011038615.1. NCBI lineage: Eukaryota > Metazoa > Chordata > Amphibia > Anura > Limnodynastidae > Limnodynastes > Limnodynastes dumerilii. The sequence goes on along the minus strand of WWET01003111.1, from coordinate 46,313 downwards.
TAGCCAGTTCTCAACCACAGGTGTGTTCAATACCAACATGTGAAAAGATCCCCAGGTGGATCTCTTACTACTTGTGATTGTGAGGAGACCTGGAACACATGCACTGTTAGTGATCCCTGAGAACTATGGTTGAGAATTCCAGCAATAAAAAGAGACCAAACTATGTTCTATAAAATGGTAGCCGCTCATGTCATTTTATAGACAAACATTGCATGAAAGGCAGGGAATTCCAGGGACAAAATGCCCAACACTATTATCCAGTATCTAACCTGCCCCTGTATCTGTATCATCAAATACAGGAATACCTTATACACATGTGACAATAGGATAAGCCAGCCATCACTAAGAGGCACAGTTGAAAAGTAGATTTGGGGCCCAGATTTACCCATACCCAGATTTTGCCCATAGCAACCAACCAGATTCTAGTTAACATTCTCTGGCATGTAATAGGAGGAAACAGAGCTAGAATCTGGTTTGTTGCTATGGGCAACATCCCCACTTTTCCAAACCCACAGCTTAGTTAAATTGGCCCTAGGTTTCAGCTATGACATGCACTTAGCGGCTATTAAAAGAGAATTGACTAGCTTCACAAAAAGCATATTTATAGTTTAAAGAGTACTTAGTGCATGAATAATTTCATTAAAAATGTTAAAAATGTATTATCTGACTCCAGCTTACATACATCCAACAATAGTAATAACAGATGAGTATTGCAGATCAGGTAATAACCAAAACCCATACAACCTCCATCAACACAGGGGCTGATTCACTGCTGCACTTACAAAAAAAAAAAAAAAAAAAACTTGCACCAAAAAAAAAAAAAAAAAAAAAAAAAAAGAGTGTAAGTAATACCATGTTAAACTGAGGGGAGGCAAATCTATACAGAGAAAGCAGAATTAGAACTTAACTCAACTCTGCGTTAGATTATACATAAAGCTGTGCAGTGTGTGAGGTCTATGTGAAAGTATTGCATTATTCCTGCATGCAAAAGACTTAGAATTAATCATCACCCCTCACATTGCAGCGTGTTATAGCCACTCTACACTTACACCTGTTTGCCCTCACTCCCAAACTCTGGATCAGCCCCGCAACCTCCATCAGCATATCCACTATGCATTGATAGAGGTTCTATGTAATTTGGGTATTGACTAAAACTCATTATTTTTACTATTGTTAGATATATGTATGATAGTCAGAATTGAAGTTTAATAAAACTATTGTTCATGCACTTTCAATAATCTGTTAACTCCACTTAAAGTCTGTTTACCCAACATAACTTCACAACTCACTTTAGTTGTACACAAAAATAGTTATTGCATCAGCCTTCACTGAGGACATGAAGTAGAGTCTACACCATGGCAGAACAGATTGCAAAACATAAGAACACAGTTCACAGCCAGCTTCTAGTGGTCTCCTTTGAGGCCAGTTACTGTTATTTCATTGACAAATGAGCAAGTTTAGAGATTCCCAGCAACCAATTATTCGTTTTGTGAGTAACCTTTTCTATTAGTCATTGGTGTATGAAGTATTAAGAGGTTTGATATTAAAATGTCAATGTACAATGTCTGTTACCAACTGACAGGTCAAAATTAATCTATATTATAACAAACCTGACTGAATCTGGAGTCATCCATTGGTTATTGAGCACACTGATTAAAGTATACAATTTGGATAATATAGATGAGTGAACAGAAGGATTCCTGGGCAGGTTATATGCTGTGTGAACAAGCCAGTAATTGGTGTTCGGTGACCATTTAGACAGACCAGGTGTCAAATTTACCAAGCTACAGGTTTGGAAAAGTAGAGCCGTTACCCACAGCAACCACATTTTAGCTGACATTCTCTATTATGTTAAAAGAGCCAGAATCTGACTGGTTGCTATAGGCAACATCTCCACTTTGCTAAACCTGCAGTTTAGTTAATCTGGCCCCAAGTAGTTATTTTATTAACCCTTTGTAAGACAAACTTAGCCAAGTGCTCATAGTGACCCACCAGAGACTTGAGAAACATGTGATCATATGCAGACACAAAGTTTTCATCCCTCAATATTCACTTTCCATAACTTAATAATGCATCAGATCCCTTCTGTCTGGAGGCAATAAAACAAGAGTCAAAACGATTAGACACATCATTAGCACTGGACACGTCAATAGTGCTGGAGAACCAGGAGTCTTGTAGCAAAATCATGTAGCACAGAAATAAACGCACCATAGTCACAGAATCGCTAGCCCCAACATCCCACATCCTCACATTACACTGAAACATGAACAGCAGACCATAAGCAATAGCACAGGATTTTACCTTCCAGTTTCCCAGGTGTAAAGAACTGAAGCACAGCAGCAATGTCATAAGAGCAAAGGATCCTACCTTACCCCAGGACACAGGACTGGAGACAGGGAGCATTACCAGATCACAAGATGGCAGCAGGCACTGGAGGGCAACACATCACCATAGCACAGGTGGGCAGCAAAGTCTCTGAAGCACAGCAGCTTGGCACCTTCCAGCAATTACTGGAACACAGGATAGCAGCATAGTCTCTGGAACATAGTAGCTTGGCACCTTACAGCAGTTACTGGACCACAGGAGAGCAGAGAGTCACCAAAGCCTCAGGAGCACAGGATAGCAGCATAGCGTCTAAAGTGCAGCATATGGCACAGTACAGTAGTCACTGGAGCACAGGATAGCAGCATAGCATCTAGAATGCAGCATATGGCACAGTACAGTAGTCACTGGAGCACAGGATGGCAGAATAGTGTCTAGAGAGCACCAGTTTGACTGTACAATAGTTACTGGAACACAGGATAGTCACTGAAGCAAAGCAGTGTGACACAACACAACAATCACTGGAGTACAGCAGATTGGCACCATAGAGTAGTCACTGGAGCACAAGATGGCAGCAGTTCCTGAAGCACAGCCATGTAGCACAATGCAATAGTTACTGGCACACAGAGGAGCTGCATAATCCTCCATATCTCACACCATACACACAGCAATATCTTCCCCACCAAAAGAGCCAAACTTTTAAGTGCAGGCAACAGGTGCAACTTGTTAATTGTGTTACAAAGAAGCAGGAATTATTAACTCTAAAGCTGCTGTAGATCTAGAAATCCTGGAAACAGCGGCACCTCTGGTTGGAATGAGGTACTACAATTACAAAAACCCTTTCCAAAGACAAATCTTTAGGGGGGAATTTTGCTGAACAAGACTTTGGTGACAGTTGAATAAGATTCTCTTATATGACCCCTACTAATAGGTACAACATTCTCTGCTCCTGAGCTTACTAATGTTAGTTACTATGATGATCACCTGGATGGAAGAGAAAAATGTTTTTCAGTCATCAGTTAATTCGTTAAAACCAGGTGAGTGACCATTGTAAGCCCAGGAGCAGATAATCTTTACCTAATGAAAGGAGCCATTTGTAGGGTCTGCTAATCAGCTTGAAGGATTTATGATTTACTTTGGAGGGTATAAGCTGAAATTGTGGCAATGGAGCTGATTCAGAGTTGCACTTACACCTTTTTTTTAAGGTGCAGGTGTAGACCTGAGCAATAACATGTTGAACTGCAGAGGGGAATTTACATTGTGAAACCAGAATTAGAACTGAGAGGTGACATTTTTTAGCTCAACTCTAATAGAATAAGCATAAACCTATGCAGTATTTGGCCTGGATTCAGAGTTTGGGAGTGCGGGTAAATCAGCTGCAAGTGCAGAGCTCAGCTATAACATTTTACAAAGTAAGGGGAACATTACTTTTGAACACAGAACTCAAATACGGCATAGCTTTATGTTTAATGTTATAAAATAGAGTTGAGCTAATTTCACCTCTCAAATATAATTTTTCTTTCACACTAGATTGCCTCCTCTTCCAGTTCAACATGGTGGACCTGATCCTGGGCTGCGCTTCCGTCTTTTTTTCAGACGGAAACGCAGCAAAAATGAGCACTGCACATGCCCAGATCGGGAGCGCGCACAGAAAGATGGGCGCAAGTGTACCCATCCGTCTGTGTTCGCATCCGACTGCACTGCGCCTGTAGAAAGGATATTTAAATGAGAAAAGGGGCGTTTTTCTCATTTAAATACTCCGTGCAGTCCGGTAGCTGCTTAACAAGCCCTACGCTTACACCCTCTCTGAGAGGGTGTAAGCGTAAGGAGCAGCTCACCGGAGCTGCA
>WWET01003111.1:29699-40761 GCA_011038615.1 Limnodynastes dumerilii | reverse complement strand
GTTTATTTCATTATGGTATTGTGTGGTGGTTGGATGAATGAGTCCTGTGCCGTTTGCTGTTTAAATCAGTACAGTATCTGTGTGCAGTAAAGATATATCCCTGCATGCAAAGAATACAATTAACTTGACTCCTCCTGCAATCAACATGGTTTATCCCAGGTGTAACTTTCCTCTCTAAGGCCTGTATTCAGAGTACCGGACACATATACGTTGTTTATTTCATTATGGTATTGTGTGGTGGTTGGATGAATGAGTCCTGTGCCGTTTGCTGTTTAAATCAGTACAGTATCTGTGTGCAGTAAAGATATATCCCTGCATGCAAAGAATACAATTAACTTGACTCCTCCTGCAATCAACATGGTTTATCCCAGGTGTAACTTTCCTCTCTAAGGCCTGTATTCAGAGTACCGGACATATAACATATACGTCCGGTGTTTAGCGAATGTAACTACTGCGCATGCGTAGTCATTTTTTTACGTAATCTATGTATCTTTTTCTTACGTAGATTGCGTAAATGCGGTCTTTTTATGTATGTGCAGTAGTTAAAATCGCTAAACACCGGCTGTATACGTTATGCGTCCAGTACTCTGAATGCGGGCCTTAATTTCAAGCTCCTTCTTATATCTGAATCGGGTCCAATATTTGTATAGATTCTCAATTTACTGAACTGTGGAAAAGGAAAGATGTTGCCCATAGCAACCAATGAGATTCTAACTTTCCTGTTACATACTAGAGATTGTCAGCTAGAATCTGATTGGTTTCTATGGGCAACTTCTTAATTTTTCCTTTTTGGCAGTTTAGTAAATCTAACCCCTGGAGGGGAAAATGCTACCTATGTCAAGGCAGAGGCATGGACTAGGGCAGGTCCGGCCAACCTGTGACTCTCCAGGTCTTGTAAAACTACAACTCCAAGCATGCTCTGTAAGGTATCAGCCGAGGCATGCTGGCAGTAGTAGTTTCACAACCCCTGGAGAGCCACAGGTTGGCAGAACCTGCACTAGAAGGAACAAAAGAGAGGTCCGGCGCTCCAAACAAACACTATATAACACTGTGTGTCAGCACATACATAAATAGGAGGTTTAGGTCATTAGATATATGGGTTTAAGCTCACCTGTCCAATGTCAAGGCACCTCCTATAGGTCAGTCCTTATCCATGCAGGCCTGCACTAGGGCCTATCAGTCAAGTGCAAGACAACAATACTGAGGGGCAGAGATGGAAGCTGGACATATATAAGGGGCAGAAATGGAAGTTGGACATATATAAGGGGCAGAAATGGAAGCTGGACATATATAAGGGGCAGAACTGGAAGCTGGACATATAGAAGGGGCAGAAATGGAAGTTAGAACAAACATACAAGGGGTGGAATTGGAAGCTGGACACAATATATAAGGGGCAGCAATGGAAGCTGGACATATATAAGGGGCAGCAATGGAAGCTGGACATATATAATGGGCAAAACTGGAAGGTGGACATATACAAGGGGCAGAAATGGAAGTTAGGACAAAAATACAATGGGGGGAATTGGAAGCTGGACTCAAATACAAAGGGGCAGAAATGAATGGCTGGGCACATACAAGGAGATGGAAATAAATGGTTAGATGTGTATGGGGGTTTTTTTGGGGGGAGGGGGAGTCAAAACTTTTTACTGCTTTACTGCATCTAGATACGGCTCTGCATAGGACTGTATCTGGATTTATGAAGAACGGGGTGTTTTCTGCTCTTTGCAACTGGAAAATGTCACCATTTCAGGACCGTGCATATACACACTGGACACTCCAGCATTAGTCTACATCCTCAGGATCCAAACATCTGTGCTGGAAGCCTTTACTGTAATCATTTTATATAGGGATGGTGCAGAAATCTTAAAGTAGGGTCCTACTACTGATGGTGCAGAAATCTTAAAGTAGGGTCCTACTACTGTCAGCCCATATTTGCAAGGAAGTGGTCTCCTCTCACCCGCACACAAGTCAGGATAAAGGGCCTCGGTGGGAGTCGCCGGCACGAGTGTTATCTTTCAGAAGTAAAGACAGCCGAAAGTTATTTTTTGTCTGTCTCTATTTCAAATAGGCAGCCATTTTAGATTTTTTTTTTTTTTGAATGGGTGAGTTTGGCGGTTGGCATACTCACCCATTTATTTTCGGAAGCACTGCCCACTGAACCAGTCACACCTAACGCAGTCCAAACCAGAGAGGTGAGTAACCTCTCCGGGGACTTTTAGGGTTGGGGGAAGGGTTAGGGTCAGGCTGTGGGAAAGGTAGGGTTAGGGTCAGGATGCGGGGAGAGGAGTCTTAGGGTTAGGCTGCGGGGAAGGGAGGGTTAGGGTCAGGCTGCAGGGAAGGGAGGGTTGGGGTCAGGCTGTGGGGAAGGGAGGGTTAGGGTCAGGTTGCGGGGAAGGGAGGGTTAGGGTCAGGCTGTGGGGAAGGGAGGGTTAGGGTGAGGCTAAAAGGAAGGGAGGGTCATGGTAAGGGTTATAGAAGGGGAGGGTTAGAGTAAGGACCAGGGAAGGGGTTAGGGTTAGCTTACATACTTACCATGCGGAGCACCGTGTTCGGTGCTCCGGAGATTGATTGCTTTCGGAAGTGGCTGGGAGAAAATGGCCATTTCGGAATAGGGCCGTTCTCGATGGGGGCCCACACCCAAGGGCCTGATCCAGAATTAGTGATGTTAGCCGCTTGCGTATGTTTCCCTGAATGTTACAACTGCGCATGCCCATGTGCAAGGGGGGCGGGGCTAGGCAGTTCATGCGGATCTGTGTTGGGACTTCTAGACCTCCATGCGTTCTCCGTCCTGGATGTGGAGGGATACAAGTGCATTTTCATATATTTGGTAAAGAGCTGTGTTTTAGCTGGCACATAGAATATTTCATATATAAGATACTACACTAGAGGGCGCCTGTGTGTTATATATATATTGGTCTTGTTTTTGTTGTCAGGTATAAGATAGAGATCGTATTACAGTATCCTGAGCAATATACAGTACAATATGGAGTACAGCCATCACGGCTCACCGGGACGACGGACGCCCGCTCCACACTGCTGGATCTTTTGACGCTGGATCATCGAATCTGCAATCCATAGGGATGAATGCTGGACAGTTCTGCACTCAACGAGAAAGCCTGCTGGACACATGGAGGGGTGAGTTTTATACATAATGTTCATTTTAATGTTAATTTTAGGATTAGGGTAGGATTCGGTTTAGAATGTTGTTAGGGTTAGACTGTGGTAACGGGACAGATAAGGTTAGGCTGCAAAAAAATACGCAGTTATGGTTAGGCTGCAGGGAGGAGATGGTTAAGGTTAGGCTGCAGGGAGGAGATGGTTAAGGTTAGGCTGCAGGGAGGGGATGATTAAGGTTAGGCTGCGGTAAGGGGATGGTTAAGGTTAGTTTGCGGTAAGGGGATGGTTAGGATTAGGCTACGGTAAGAAGATGGTTAAGGTTAGGCTGTGGTAAGCGGATGTAAGGATGTGGTTAGGAGAGGATTAGGCTGCAGAAAGTAGACAGTTAGGGTTAGACTGTAGGGAGGAGATGGTTAAGGTTAGGCTGTGGTAAGGGGATAGTTAGGGTAAGGCTGTGGTTACGTAGGGTTAGGCTGTGGTAAGGGGATGGCTAGGGTTAGTGTGTAGAAAGTAGACAGTTCGGGTTAGGCTGCAGGAAGGGAATGGTTAAGGTTAGCCTATTCTAAGGCTGTGGTTAGGAGAGGGTTAGGCTGTGGTAAGGGGATGGTTAGGGTTAGGCTATGGTTAGGCTAAGGCTGTGGTTAGGGGAGGATTAGGGTTAGACTGTAGTAAGGGGATAGTTATGGATAGGCTGCGGTGAGTGGGGGGCGTTAGGGTTAGGCTGCAGTAAGGGGATGGTTAAAGTTAGGCTGTGGTAAGGGGAGTGTTAAGGTTAGGTTGCAGTGAGGGGAGGATTAAGATTAAGCTAATAATATTAGAGACCTTTGTGTTGTTAGCAATACAAGTTTATCAGCAAAGAGCTACAAATGTTAAAGCAAATATCCGCCTGCACAAACATAACACACTTCTGGCTCTAGATACAAACAGGAAGAGAACCAGAGGTACCTTGTTTGTCCATATTTGGATCTAGAACCAGAAGGGCTTCTGTGCAGACAGGTATTTGGTTTAAAATGTGCAATGATTCCTGAGCCGCTTTATACCAGGAATTGTTCCAATAAAACCGTTCCAAAACAAGGTGAGAGAAGAGAACCAAATGAAGTAAAATCAAAGCAAATGGGAGACCAAACACCATTGAATTCAGCGAATGAAAAGTGCTGTCTCGTGATCATTGATAGCTTTCTTATCCAATATCCACTGTCACTGTTTAACTCCCTGACACGATCCATCATTCAAAACTCATGGTGCAGTATAAAAACAATCCCAGTATAACACCCACACATATAGGGCCTGATCCAGACCTACGGCCGCCGTCGCTAGGATGGCGGGCGTAAGCGTCTGCGCATGCGATCGTGGATTGGGCGTCCGTAGCAGCGCCGTAGGGACACTGGAGGGGACGTCCCCCAGCGTCCCTACGTTCAGGTTAGTGTAGGTGGGCGGGGGAGGTAGTTTAATGAGGGAAGTTGGGAGGGCTTAGCGGTAGTACGCTCGTGTGCGAGCGTATTACCCATTGCTTACGCCGGCTGAAGTTAGGGTAGCCTTCAGCCGACGTAAGCAATGGGAAATACACCCGCACAGAGGGAGTGTCGGGCGAGTGGACGCCGATACGCTGTGCTTTAGTAAGCACAGCGCATCAGCGTAGGTCTGGATCAGGCCCAGTAACTGTGCTAAAGCTAACCGCTTATTTTTAGAAGAAAAAAAGAAAGTTGATATGAAGTTAATACTTCATCTCTCATCCAATTTTTCTTAATTTGTTTAATTAGAGTCATTTTTGCATAAACAAATTTATATCAACTTTCAATTTGAAATGAACGGTGAATATTATAAACCTTTCGTTAATACTGATTTATGGGCCTCTCTAAGACTATGGGTGTTACATTCTCCCAGGTAGGATTCTTACCAGGGAGTGGAGTCTAAACCAGGGCCAGGGGTTCACTAGAGCCCCTGATGGCTGCTGGTATCTGATAGGTCGCGGCCCCCAGTGATAGCCTTCAAGGAAACCTGTAACATAGACTTGAAACCAAACACACAGAGGTATAGGCTGGAACTCTTATACACTGGTATACAGACTGGAACCCTTGCACACAGATATACAGACTAGAACACAGGCTGGATTCTGTGCACACCAGATATACAGACTGGAAACCTTCACACTGACACTGGGCAGATATAAATGACAGGAAAAGATCCAGAGAAATGCGGGGTATAATAAAATACCATAGAGATGGTACAGACAATAAACAAGGCCCTCAGGTAAGCAACCTAAACCACAGGTAGATGACAACACCTGGGTGGACAACAGGCCCCAGGAGTATAAGTAAAGAGACGCTGACAGATGGAACACAGCACACTGCAAGACAGAGGAGCGGAGTCCAGTGGGCTGACTCACACTTACGAGTACACACTGAGAGATGGAACACACAGTGGTAGCAACAGATACTGGAGGTAAACTATTCACTTTGCACACTTCACACAGAGACTAGGGCAGACAGACAGAGATATTGAGGGCAGAAGAGTAAAACCAGGAATAAACAGAGGGAGCATATACACAACAAGGTTCAAAGCAAGATCACGATGAGACGGCAGGCAAACGCAGGAAACCAGACGCTCTAACCGACAATCAAACTTCCTAGCAGAAAGCTATTTAAAGACCGCTTCTCCAATCAGCTGCAGCGATCAGACAAACCCAGACAGGGAAACGTCACATGCTAATTTGTTTACCTCTGCAGCATGTAACAATAGGAAGATAAATTTATAATTCTGAAGCTGCTTCCTAGAACTTCTTCTGGCACATCATTCGATCTGATGTTTGAAAATGTTTTCTCCCTCTGATTTTTTTGGTCTTTTTAGAGTGGCCTTTCCTTCCCCCTTGCCTTGTCTGACTTTCTGACATCCTTAATGTAAAGGAGACAGGGAGGGAGATGTTTAAATGGAAGAGGACAGGGGAGGCCATGTGCATGGAGGGGATGCAGGGAGGGGGGAGTGTATTGGAGAGGGGACACAAGAAGGCAGGTATGTCATTAGGGGGACAGACCGACATCTAACAGACGAAGGGAAATATTTAATGGGGATGTGTAATAGCAGTTATCTTCATTTTCTCCATAGACTTTCAGTGCAGTAAGAAGCAACGTGAGGCACAATGAGAAGAACCCAACAATCAGTGTCCAAACAACACTTTCTTTTAGCCAGCAAATGTCAGGGAACATGCTCACCCTGCTCCCTGGCACACCACACTAGGGAGGACGACAGTACGGGATTGGGAGGCGCCATAGCATTCCCTTGCTCCAGGTGTCATGCTACACCTCTGCCAATAGCTATGGTTTTGGAGGAAGAAGAGAAGGAGGCTTTGGTTTGTGGGGACCCTTGGCCAAGTAAACCATGTGTTCCCCCAGCAAACAAAAATGTACACACAAAAATACACTTACCTGATGTTCTTCAGGTCACTCCTCCTGTTGCACAGGCCAACTGGTGGCTGGGAGATGTCACGCTGTTCTTCTCACAGTTAGTCGTTATAATAGCTTCCACCATATAGTGCTCAGGCTCCCACAGCTGTCTAGAGTGCTGGATGTCTGTAACTGACATCTTCTTCATAAGAGAACTATCACTATACAGTGTATTTAAGAGGAGGAATCACTTACATCCATCCTCCTAGACAGTGGCAGGACGACTGGATGTTTGTGGGGGCACTTTGTGTGTGAGGGCCCAAGGGCGACCACCTCTTATTTCCCTGTGGTTAATCTGGCCCTGTTTGTATGCATTCCACATGTGAAACTCTAGCCCAGATCAATAGTCTGAATCAGACCAATATTGTACAATAATCATTTAGACACATTAGCAAAGGAAGGCTCACATACAGGCAGTAATACTGACACACATATATACATACATACATACATTCATACAAACATATACACATACATTCATACATACATACATACATACATACATACATACATACTACATACATAAATACATACTACATACAGTCCCCTAGTAAACTAGGAGAGTTTCCTCCTGGATTTTCTGATGGAAACATTTAAAAAAAACATGTGATAAGATTATTACAGCCTGTGTAAATATCTTTCTGTATTACTAGCTCTCACAGGAAACCTTCCCAGTGCTTTTACAAGAGGAAACAAGATTTTTAAGTACCAGAAATACTCACTCATTCTATTCTAAATGTTTAGTTTTATTTTTCCAACAGTATCCCTTAATTTCTACCCATTAAGGTATAAGGGGTACTGCTGTTTTAGGACCTGATCTATAGACTCTGCATTATAAGAATTTGCAGAAGGTATAAAAAAAAAAAAGTTCCAGCAATAGCATTAGTTGAATAGGAAGTACTGAAAATGTTTAGACAGATAGCCTAATGCAATATTAGCTGTAACGATAGCTGTAATGCAGCAGCCTATACAAATCTACATGTTTCAAAGTATTTTTTTATATAATTAATAAAAATTTGCATAACTCATGTCATTTTTAAGATAATAAAGATTTTAACCATAGAACAAGTAACTAATTAGGCCCAAGGAGCCATCAGACTTGAGGCCAGAGTTACTAAGCTGAGGGTTTGGAAAAGTGGAGATGTTGCAACCAACCACATTCTAGACCTCATTTAACTATTGAATCTGATTGGTTGCTAGGGGCAACATCTCCATATAGCTTAGTAAATCTGGCCCCTAGTGTTTGATATGGTCTAAATCCCAGTATGTGAGCTCAAGAAAGACTTATAGTGTATGCACAAATTTCCTTAATATTGAGATCTACCAGCAAGAATCATTAATCAAGGTATGCCTTTTATATTACTAATGTTTAAATTAATTGCCACACTTTAATGAAATTCTAACATAATTGTATTCACTACTTTGCAAGAGTATATGTTAAATTGCAAGTGAAAACTGTATTTTTTTGTGTACATGGAATTGTGTTTCCAGGGTCAGAAAGAGTTGAATATTTCCAAAATCTTGATCCAAAATACTTTTTAGGTCGCTGTGCTCAACTTAGAGCTTCCTCTTCTGTCTAATTTCATCAAACACATTCCAGTTCCAGCACCGATAGAATAATAAATGCTGCAGCTAAAAGGAAAGTCTGAGGCAATCTTAGCACAGTCCCAATTCTGATATTAGAAGGTGTTAAGTATTAGAACCTTGTTATAGTGTTGGCTGTGAATAGTTTTCTCTCCTGGCTAAAGAAATGTATGACTAAACAAGTGATTTGTTACAATAAAAAAAAGACCTTTTCATTGTCTAGTTATTATTATAAAAAAAAAAAAATACAATATTCAACAACTGAATAGTTGCTTTTGTTTTCTTGTGTAATATGTTGCTTGCACACGTAATCTATCTTATCACAATTGTTAAATATATTTATAGAAATATCTAATGAACTATTGTCATTCAGTATGGTTATGAAGAGGAAACATATCCTCCAACATTTCCAAGTGCAAATTCAAGTAAATCTGAACCATGTAAGTTGTACAATGGCTAAACCTTGTGTATGTGACATACGCATCCCATTCCATCATTGGAAACACCTTAGGATCCAGATCAGTAATAAAAGTACAGTATTTACGTGTGCATGAACACTTGAAAAAAGGGGTCATATTCTGCTCTTTGTGAATGGAATATGACCATTTGCGGAGGTCTGGAACTGGTTTCAGATTATTATTATTTCTTGCATCATATTTATTTATGCTCATAGCTGTATCCTAAAGCCTGTGCAAGCCACTCCTCTTTTACACAAGGGACTTATGACAGCAGAACCCTAATATTTCCACACCCTCCCCATTTAAAATGGGGACGCTTCAGAATTTTTGATAGTATGTAATTGCTTCCCCAAGCTTTTACAGTACAATTACCATACCTCCCCCTCCTACCCTGCGGATGCATTCTCCGTAAAGAAAATAATATCTCTAATTAGAAGTTTTTATTAATGAATGAGTAAGTATGCCAAAATAATATTTTGGCAACTTACTAATTCATCACTTCCAAAAACCAACACCAACTGCAGACCTGCCACTGTTTAGACAAAGTAGTGGGGACTCTTAGGGTTAGGCTACGGCGAGGGGAGTCTTATGTTTAGGCTGCAGTGGGGGGAGTCTTAGGGTTAGGTTGCAGAGAAGGGAGTCCTAGGGTTAGGCTGCGGGGAGGGGAGTCTTAGTGTTAGGCTGTGGGGAAGGGAATCTTAGGGTCATGCTGCAGAGAGCGGAGTCTTATAGTTAAACTGCGGGAAAGGGAGTCTCTTAGGGTAGGCTGTGGGGAAGGGAGTCTTAGGGTTAGGCTGTGGGGAAGGAAGTCTAAGGGTAAGGCTGCGGGGAAGGAATTCTTAGTGTTAGCCTGCGGTAAAGGGAGTCTCTTAGGGTTTGGCTGTTGGGATGGGAGTATTAGGGTCAGGCTGCAGGGAAGGGTGGGTTAATGTTATGGTAATGGAAGGGGAGGGTTAGGATAAGAATTAAGATAAGATTAAGATTAAGTTCTGATTAGATAAATACTTACCACTCGTCACTGCGGATTCGTTCTTGGGATCTTCAATTGCTTGTACTCGACGGGGCAGGAGCAATTCGAAACAGTAGAAAACGTCCCTTTCAGAAAAGGGCCATTTTGACAACTGACTACGCCTTGTACGCATCCCACCCCACCATGGAAAACCCTTCTGTTACTGAAGTCTGGATCTGATTATCTGTTTTCCTGTTACTTTTATAAATAAATTAACAACACTAGTGTCACTCTCTCTCTCTCTCTCACACACACATTCTAACAAGCACAAGCACGTGGTATGAAACAAGATGCAATAAAGCACTTATCGTGGCCAGCATACAAACATGAAGAAATCTTGGAATAAAGATGGGGAAAAGAAAAGATGATACAAGAAGTCGATAGGATATCATACCCAGGGCTGCCATCAGGAGGTACCAGCTGTAACAGCTATGTTGCTATAGCTAATACTGACCACCAGAGGAACCAAGGCCCCCACACTCCACACTTTTGGTGTGTAGTGTTAGTCACTTAATACACAATACAGGGCAGAATTCTTTAAACTTCTTGAAGGAGAAGCTGGGATGTTGCTGTTGTTGTTCCTCTGTAGCTGACTTGAGTTAGGGCTCCTTCTCCATTAGGGTCAGATATACAGAAAATGAATAGGATATGTTTCATAAAAGCCAGATGCCCTGTGCACACAGTACAATTTACTGAACTATCAGTCATATCAGGTGCTTTCATACAATTCAAGGAGCGTAGGGCCGCCTATCCCGCCCATCCACCCTCATTAAACTTCCTCCCCCCACCCACCTACACTAACCTGAACGTAGGGACGCTGGGGGACGATCGGGGGTTGCCGTAGCGACGCCGGGCAACATCTGCATGCGCAGATCGGCTTTTCAGCTGATCTTACGCTTACGCCCGCTGTCCTAGCAACGGCAGGCGTAGGTCTGGATCAGGCCCCATGTCTCTTCTTAAGGTGCTAAAGAACGAACGTATTTAGGAAACGGCACCCTATGTGCCCCATTTAAATGCCTCCCCCCACCCACTTTTCTTAACTTTCTTCTTAACTTGGCCCAGCACGCCCCTTCTTACTTATCTCATTGCGCACAACTGCATGAATCGCACTTAAGGGATCAACGTTCTTCAAACCTATGTAGATTGTGGAAATAAAGGTACTACGCCTGCGCGGTCTAACCATTCTTCAAAATACATACTGAAATATCTGCAACTTCTTAATCGTGAATGAGGTCCAATGACTTTAAGAATTTCTTTGCCCTGGAAGATGGACTTGTATTTTGCCAGGATGTGTGTTCTGTAATGGAAGCACTTGGTCATCAGTACAAAACAGAGGATTGGCGCCTTTTCATTGAGTCTTCCAAAGACCACCTGAAAGCTTTACTACTCCACACCAGCAACAAGTTTCCCCTAGTTACCGCTAGCTCATGCTGCTGCAAAGAAGGAAACTTGGA
>WWET01003110.1:162899-190100 GCA_011038615.1 Limnodynastes dumerilii | reverse complement strand
TACGAGTATCCACAATTGTTTCGTTTTTAAAAAATACCTAATTACCAACGTTTGCTGCTCTCTTCTCTTGTCCATTTTATCAGTTTTTTTTACAAAAATGTATTACTACTAGGTACTATTATGTATACCTATGCTGTGCTACCTAAACCTATAGCTACTACAATATTACCCACGATGCGATCTGTATGTCTCTAACAATGCGCCATCCCAAGCATAAGCTATAAATTGGCTATGTGTGCGTTGTTTACTTGCCGTGTCACCCACACTATTTCTAGAAGAGTGCCTTCCTCGTTTACTGCCCTTTAAGAGGGTAGATGCAGCGTGGCGCCTGCCGTCTTGCCGTGTCAGTGGCACATTTCCATGTGCCAACCGATCTTTAGAGTACCTACTATGGAAATCCCATTCTATCTAGTGCAAATTTTATTTTCGATGGAAACCCGATTCTATCTAGTGCAGTGCTCGAAGTGGAACTTTAGAAGTGGGGGTATGAAAATTTCAGCACAAGATGTGTCTTGAGTTTGGCAAAGTAAACAGGTCAGCAATGAGAAATCACATTGTGTACATGTCATGTGGGTTATGCTTTCTGCACTGAACTCTTCATGTTTAAATAAATGATCTGGTTACCGCTAGGTAAAAAAAATGATAATTCCCTCACAGGGCCGTTTCTAGGGGAGAACGAGCCTTATTGTCCCCCCTTTTGTGTGCCCAGACAGCCTTATTGCACCTTCTTTCTGTGTGTCCAACCAGCCTTATTGTCAATTCCTTCTATGTGTCCAGCCAGCCTTATGGACCCCATTTTTATTTGTGTGTACCCAGCTCTATTGTCCCCCTCCTTCAGTTTACCCAGTCTTATTGCCCCCTCTCTGCGTCCAGACAGTCTAATAGCCCCTCTTTATAAGATCCCCCAGCTTTGTTGCCCCACCTATATCTAACCAGCCTTATTGCCCCCACTTTTATATATGTCCATTCATCCTTATTGTGCGGCTTCGCACTCCCCCATTCCAAATCCCCGTGACCAAACTGCCTAAAAGAGCGCTATAGAAAATTTACCTTTCCTGTGTCTCTTCTTGTTCGTTCCTCGCGGCACGCGCTCTACAATCTAATGACGCGCACGTGACCTTGGGTCACGCTGACGTCTTATTACCAGAGTTGGCTGTGCACAGCACAGCCAGCTCAGTCAGTGTTTTGCACCGCTACCCGCTTCCACACACCTCTGTGAGCCCGCTCAGGGTAAAAAATACAGCCGCTCACAGGATCTGAGAATTATGCAGCTGTATTTTTACTCAGAGTTGACTCACAGAAGTGGCGGTATGGCATACCGCCGTATACCGGCTCACTTCGAGCACTGATCTAGTGTCGATGGGGGGGGGTTGAACCCCCCCTTATCTACGCCAGTGTTATGGGGTCTATTTATAACGATCATTTTAATGCGATATTGCCAGTTTTCACTTCAAAAATGGCACTATCATATCATTTTAATGCGATATTGCCAGTTTTCACTTCAAAAATGGCACTATCATAGTAAAATGAAGTCTCCCATATTTACAAAATGCCGGTGCGGAGTATTACACTCCGCTCCCGACATAAGACTAACGCCAGCTCAGGCTGGCGTTAGGGCTAAGAATTCCAGCGATGTCCCCATATACCCCTCTTTTCCTCCCCCTATTATCTTTTATTAGTGGGAGGAAAATAGGGGTATGTATGGGGACACCGCTGGAACACTTTTACAGTAAAAAACAAAACACAATGTCTAGCAAAAAATAAAAATGTTAACTTTAAAAAAAATTTTTTAAAACACATATATAATTATGTAAAAATTATATATATTAAATATATAAAAAACATTAACATAATTTAAAAAAAGAAAAAATAGAAGACAGGACTTACCTGTCTGTGCGACATGGGTGACTTCAGGTCTGGAGTGAACACACACTGTGAATGCGCAGTGTTTTTTCATGCCAGGACCTAAAGTGCAGAAATGGAAGTCCTGTGCATGCATCGAGAAGGGAAAAGTCCTGCGAGGATCATCGCATGAGAGGTGAGTAGTTGTAAATAGTGTGAACGTAGCTTCCAGGTACGCAGTGAAGATAAGCCAGCCTGATGCAGCTTTGTTCACAGGGAACGGTAAGTAAATAGACCCCTATATAACACTATGTGTCAGTACATACATAAACAAGAGGTTTAGTTCACAATACAGCTATATTGGGTTAGGCTCGCCTGCCCAACAGGATATGCCTTGACGCTGGGCAAGTGAGCTTATGTGCTGACACAGTGTTATATAATGTTTGTTTGGAACGCTTAGAAGCCTTTGTTCACTTAGGCTTTGAAATCTTCTTCACTATCCTCACAGCTGTCCGCTGGCTCATACTCTACTAAAACCTATAGGAAAGAAAAGGGAGGAGAAAGAGGGCCACTCACAGGCAGGCCTAAAATACCACGCAAATCTCTATGACTGAAATGTCAGCATTTTAGTCATACAGACTCATCAGTAAACTGTCACATGGCAATACTTACAGTGCACTCACAACTGACCTTATTTATTCAAACCACACCGTCTTTTCGATAAGCCTTTTGTGGCAGGCAATCAGGATGTGATATCATCCAAATACATCCAGTGGAAGGCCCAAAACAGGCTCCCTGTGTAAAAAATCTGCCCAAGCATACAGCAACGGGAGATCCGACTGGGACCCCAATCCCGTAGTATGTCTTATGGTATCAGCGTTACCCATCTGTGAAGTTACCCCAGCAGATTCAGCGTTACCACTCTGTGAAGTTACCCCAGCGGATTCAGCATTACCCCTCTGTGAAGTTACCCCAGCGGATTCAGCGTTACCACTCTGTGAAGTATTCTTCCAAATTCTTTATTCCTGATTAAACTCCATCCCATTTCTGGCCAAACCCCGTCCACAACTGACCTTATTCTGTTTTCCATAAGCCCTGCCCCTTTTATAGTTTTGTGACCCTGAAGCACATCTCAGTGCTAAGATACACATGCGCCTGGAGAACCACTGGTTGGCCAACCTGGATATAGAGTGACATCTGATTGAAGAATCTTCAGTTGACTCTAACTTTCGCACTCGTCAGGGACGTCTGAACTACAGTCCTGTACTCGATCTGACATGTACCGGTGAGTAATATAATTTATGCTAGGTTATTGTTAGGTTTTAAGGATTAGGTTTATGTTGAGGGTTAGGTTTAGAGTTAGAGTTAGGCTAATGTTGCGGTTAGGGCTAGGCTGCAGTCTGCAGTTAGTGTTAGGGCTAGGCTGAGGTTCAGATTGGGTTCCGGATTACACACAATTCATACATTTCCTAAGTTCATTTTGATGATTTTTTCCAGCTTTAAGCTGACATACAATTCTAACATCTTTAAAAAGTATATAAATTAAAGATGAATTACTTTTATATAAACATAAGTGTATTATTACATTAACAAAATTTGGAACTACGCCCACTGAAACAACGCCTGACTGTAGCATTGACCTTTAATATGCATTTAATTCTGCTGGATATAAGGCATTTTGCTATAAGATATTGCATGGCCCCCCTCCCAGTGCACTTATAATAGTTCACATTAGTTATGCTTCTACAAGACATCTGAAAGATAACCATGGTTTTATATATAACTTGTGTATAATTGTCTCATAAACCACTTGCTCAGACTTTAGCACCACACAAAAATATTAAGCCTATTAGCTTTACCATATTACTATCTCTCTATGATAGCGCCATTGGGGAAGGTCCATCTGCAATTGTTGAGCCCCAGCTAACACACCTCAGTTCATTTAATTAAACATCTCTTGCTTGAAGTACTGTCGACTCAGACAAGTATAATTACACATTGTGATGGCAGAACTGCCGTGTGATAACAGTTCCTGCAATCCCATTTTCAGTTGCTCATGCTGTGAAGAAGCAGTGTGATATGGTGTTATGGAGAGGCATGCAGGCAGAATAAAAACAAGGCACATTTAAAGCAAATGTTAACTGGATTAACTCTGTCACGGAACAGCTGGGGTAGCTGTAAAACCTGCACAAGGGAAACAAAAGGTATTTTTGGAACACAATGCTTAACCGTGTCTTTGTAGAAGACTTGGTGGTAGACGGGGGCACAGATTATTGAAAATATTTGTGCAGCTAGATTCAACAAGAGATATAAAAAAGAAAAAAAAAATGTTTTCTAGTTTCATATCAATTTTGGTCAGTATACAATAGATAACATTTAAAGACCTTTCAATATCTAGTAACCAATCAAAAGTAATAGAAGGGGATTATCAAATTAGCCAGTTTCAAATGTCCACTAAAATAGACAGATGAGTAAATACTGAATCTAATCCGTAATGTCCAAATATCATTCCACAATCATTGCTGTCATTTTAATTATTCTTCATAATGGAACTTTATACATGTAAATAAACTAAAAAGTTCTGAGTTATATGTGACTCCTAGCCTGTGTTTTTGGACCTGATCAAGAACACTGTGCATTTTCCATATGCATGGCGGTCCTTAAGTCCCTGAACACCCCTGGGAGTCCTGGATACTAACGTGGCCAGAACTCACCCTAAATCTTGGAAGTCTGTAAACAGTGTTAGTTTCCCCATCCCGCCATTGAAAATGCAGCCACTACAGAACTCTGTAAAAAGTCAGCCACTACAGAACTCTGTATCCAGGTCAGTTCTGGGAATAGGGGTTGGAAAGCAATCGGAAACCCCCCCCCCCTCTTTGCTGACGTCATGATCTCTCAACATATTCTACGGACACAGAGCTTGCTTTCCTTACAGTTGCATATAACTGAAATCAAGGCCACATATGAGTATGTTTTGTTGAGATGTTGTTAACCACAAGATATGACCTTAATACACAATGATCAGAATCATATATGCAATGCATTACCAGTCTTAAATAGAGAACAAGTTCTCATAAAATTATTTTTTATTGGATCTATTTAATATTCAATATTTGTAATGCTTGTTTTACACAAAAAAAAAGTACCGGTGCTCATTTATATTTATAAGTTCATATTATAATACCACAATCCTTTATATATCCCACGGTCACACCCCTAGTCCAGTGACTTAGGGCCAGATCCAGAGCTACACTTTTACTACGCTGCCCCTCGGCACACCCCTCTCATGTACGTATTTTAGGCGCCTTACGCTTTCCATACCCTACCTTAACTTTACGCTGCGTAACCACTAGCGGACGGACTTCACACCCGTAGCTACGCTGCGAAGCGTAAATACTAGTGGCGTATGGCTGGCGCGCCCCATCGTAAGTGGATACGCTACAGACACGTGACTGCCCCTTACGCTATGTGGCGTAACGTCGCGTAACATCTGCCGTGCGCATGCGCAGTAAATACTAATGTGTGAATTTACGCTAGCGGCTAGTGTAAATTCACTCGCGGATGTTGTTCTGGATCTACCCCTTAATGTGTTTCAAATATTAAAAGAAGTCCTGTGATATTAGTACATAATAAATAGTATCAATTGCTTTTGTCATTTAGTACTTGCAGATTCCTGGACCTACAATGCTTGTTCTTGTGTATAAAATGTGCATATGTAGATCCATCTGGACTACTTTTGCCAGTCAGTGGATGCGGCATAATATGCACGATTTGTAAATATTATTATAAACAGCGGACCGGATTCACAGATACGCGTGTAATAAGTACGCAAATCTACGCACATACGTAGCAGGGCAACACCCATGACACTCCCCTCGCACGGATGGTTTTTCGGTGACTTACGCTTCCATAGAGCACCCTTAACTCTACGTGTGCATTTCCGTGCATAAGTTACTTACGTACATGCGCACATTACTAACCGCGCCCTCAAAAGCCCATTTAAATGCCTCCCCCGCCCACTTGCACATAACTTTGCACGCACGGAAGACAACCCCGCCCCTGCGTACATATGTCACTAAGTACGATTCATAAATCTGTGCCTAATGGACTTCCGTGCCTAAATCCTACGTAACTAGCGTGGAAAAAGTTACCACGCTTACATAGTTACTCCGCTCCTAAAAATACGCCTGGAGAAAGTAGTAAAATCGTATCCGTGAGTCCGGTATAGCATCCGCAATCCACAAACTACAACATTACAACTGGCCCTTTTTCTCCTAAAATATTTTTACAAAGTTCTCAGTTAATCATTAGTAAAGCGACAACACTGGACCGGATCCAGATTTAAGAGCATCAGGTGATTTACGACCGCAAAGGTGGGGAGTGACAAGGGGTGTGCACTCCCCTCTGTCTCGAGTAATTTCAGACACCCGTGCGCAATCTATTGATTACACTACGAGAAATGGTAACGGGCTTTCAACTGGAAGGCATCAAATTCATCCCATTATTATAATGAGAAACTGTCCCAAAGGTGGCAGAAAATTTGTTGACATTTGTGACTGGTTCCTAATTCTGGGGAAGATCCTAAAGTAAGTACGACAGGGGAATTATGATCTGCAAGATCGTAATTCCCCTTTCCTGTGGGTTGTGTGCATACTACTTACGATATCGTACCGGTTGGCGTACATAATATATTTACATACACCAGTTGGTACAATAAAGGGGTGTTAACCCTATTTTACGATGGTCGTATCTCCGCCATAGAGGCGGAGATAGCCATGTAAAATAGGGTTAACACCCCTTTTATCGTACTGTTCCGATCAGGTATTTGGCAGTAAGAATGGTTTTCCCCTTTCCCCTCACTACCTTACTCACCAAATCTAGGGGTGCTGTCAGGTGTCCGTATACAGTGAAAGGCTAACCTAAAACAGCTTGGTGGAATCACAGATAGAGGCATTTTTTCTTATGTAGTATCCATGTAAAATCACTGTTGTAAACTATATATAGAAGACTTAAATTAACAGATGTTCTCCACACAGCGCATGTAATCTCTGCCGCTGACGCTCAGTCACTACGAGAGACAGACATTATAACACGAAGACTGGTATGTTTACAAATGAAAAAAATCCAACAGGAGTTGTGATTTGTTAGTCTC
The DNA here is from genome assembly GCA_011038615.1 of Limnodynastes dumerilii. Classification (NCBI taxonomy): domain Eukaryota; kingdom Metazoa; phylum Chordata; class Amphibia; order Anura; family Limnodynastidae; genus Limnodynastes; species Limnodynastes dumerilii. Next base: position 183,106 of record WWET01003110.1, on the reverse strand, counting down.
ACTGCTATTTAGGGTTAGAGAATTTTGACCGGCTAGTGGAGGGTGGCATTTTTCAAAGGAAGAGGTGTAAATATAAACTGGAGCGTGGTAGATTCGGAGGATATGTGCGGAAAAATTACTTCACTGAAAGGGTGATAGATAAGTGGAATGGTCTCCCATCTGAGGTTGTTGAGTAGAGCAGTGTAAACATGCTTGGGATAAATATAAGGATATTCTAAACATCAAACTAAATTGAGGGTAAATAGGGTCTAGATTTAGTATAGCATAGTTTTAAATAAACAACTGGGCAGACTGGAGGCTGTGGCTCTTATCTGCCATCACTTTCTACGTTACTTCTATGTAAGGCTGCATACGTGATCGTAATAGTTAAGGTAGGAATCTGGACACGTAAGTGTACTCTCCGCTACGATGCCGCCCGTACTGACCTCGGCCGACCGTAAGGCGCCCGTAGGTCAGGATCCGGGCCCCTGTCCCAAAAAAACAGATCTGTTTTTCCATTTTTCATAAAACTAACCACATATAAAGCAAAATACCAGCAACTTACTATATATCTGCCCCCAGGTCACTAAGGCAGAATTTGACAGCCAGTTCCTAAAAATCCTGTCTTTGCTTAGCTCTTATAGGTTATGACTTCTCTCTTCTCTCTCTCTCTAGTACTGGAAGAACTGTTCATTGATATAGACCTGATTATAAAACTGACTGCCTAGTCCCATGGTCCTAATGTGTTTTTATATCTTGATACATGCCCAGTCTTTATGCACATTGAGAAATCATTCATATAATTTGTTATATAGAGAACACATTAATTCACCAGATGCCTGGATTGCTTTACTATCCTATCAATAAAGCCAGCGATATACCTATATTTCAATGTCTGTTGTAAAGATTATGTAGCTATAGAGATAGAATGAAAATAATAGCTTATTGATCGCAACACAAACCTCTCATATAAAATGAAGTGCAGTTCACTGGTCTGACAAAATAAAGAAAATAAAGAAGATAGAGCTTGTTTATGGTGAGCGCATGGTGATAATGGAACTTCATACTGATCTTTTAGTCATTGAACAGTAAGATTTAGTCATTTAACAGGTTCATTGATTAAAAAGTGAACTTCTTCAGCACTACAAATTAGTTAGGATATTAGGACCCTACTAACTCTCCATTTGGAGCATGCATAGCGCAAGCAATGGTCCTTGTAAGCATGGGGAATTAGAAGTGGTGTATGGGGAATTAGAAGTGGTGCATGGGGAATTAGAAGTGATGTATGGAGAATTAGAAGCGATGCATGGGGAATTAGAAGTGGTGCATGGGGAATTAGAAGTGGTGCATGGGGAATTAGAAGTGGTGCATGGGGAATTAGAAGTGGTGCATGGGGAATTAGAAGTGGTGCATGGGGAATTAGAAGTGGTGCATGGGGAATTAGAAGTGGTGCATGGGGAATTAGAAGTGGTGCATGGGGAATTAGAAGTGGTGCATGGGGAATTAGAAGTGGTGCATGGGGAATTAGAAGTGGTGCATGGGGAATTAGAAGTGGTGCATGGGGAATTAGAAGTGGTGCATGGGGAATTAGAAGTGGTGCATGGGGAATTAGAAGTGGTGCATGGGGAATTAGAAGTGGTGCATGGGGAATTAGAAGTGGTGCATGGGGAATTAGAAGTGGTGCATGGGGAATTAGAAGTGGTGCATGGGGAATTAGAAGTGGTGCATGGGGAATTAGAAGTGGTGCATGGGGAATTAGAAGTGGTGCATGGGGAATTAGAAGTGGTGCATGGGGAATTAGAAGTGGTGCATGGGGAATTAGAAGTGGTGCATGGGGAATTAGAAGTGGTGCATGGGGAATTAGAAGTGGTGCATGGGGAATTAGAAGTGGTGCATGGGGAATTAGAAGTGGTGCATGGGGAATTAGAAGTGGTGCATGGGGAATTAGAAGTGGTGCATGGGGAATTAGAAGTGGTGCATGGGGAATTAGAAGTGGTGCATGGGGAATTAGAAGTGGTGCATGGGGAATTAGAAGTGGTGCATGGGGAATTAGAAGTGGTGCATGGGGAATTAGAAGTGGTGCATGGGGAATTAGAAGTGGTGCATGGGGAATTAGAAGTGGTGCATGGGGAATTAGAAGTGGTGCATGGGGAATTAGAAGTGGTGCATGGGGAATTAGAAGTGGTGCATGGGGAATTAGAAGTGGTGCATGGGGAATTAGAAGTGGTGCATGGGGAATTAGAAGTGGTGCATGGGGAATTAGAAGTGGTGCATGGGGAATTAGAAGTGGTGCATGGGGAATTAGAAGTGGTGCATGGGGAATTAGAAGTGGTGCATGGGGAATTAGAAGTGGTGCATGGGGAATTAGAAGTGGTGCATGGGGAATTAGAAGTGGTGCATGGGGAATTAGAAGTGGTGCATGGGGAATTAGAAGTGGTGCATGGGGAATTAGAAGTGGTGCATGGGGAATTAGAAGTGGTGCATGGGGAATTAGAAGTGGTGCATGGGGAATTAGAAGTGGTGCATGGGGAATTAGAAGTGGTGCATGGGGAATTAGAAGTGGTGCATGGGGAATTAGAAGTGGTGCATGGGGAATTAGAAGTGGTGCATGGGGAATTAGAAGTGGTGCATGGGGAATTAGAAGTGGTGCATGGGGAATTAGAAGTGGTGCATGGGGAATTAGAAGTGGTGCATGGGGAATTAGAAGTGGTGCATGGGGAATTAGAAGTGGTGCATGGGGAATTAGAAGTGGTGCATGGGGAATTAGAAGTGGTGCATGGGGAATTAGAAGTGGTGCATGGGGAATTAGAAGTGGTGCATGGGGAATTAGAAGTGGTGCATGGGGAATTAGAAGTGGTGCATGGGGAATTAGAAGTGGTGCATGGGGAATTAGAAGTGGTGCATGGGGAATTAGAAGTGGTGCATGGGGAATTAGAAGTGGTGCATGGGGAATTAGAAGTGGTGCATGGGGAATTAGAAGTGGTGCATGGGGAATTAGAAGTGGTGCATGGGGAATTAGAAGTGGTGCATGGGGAATTAGAAGTGGTGCATGGGGAATTAGAAGTGGTGCATGGGGAATTAGAAGTGGTGCATGGGGAATTAGAAGTGGTGCATGGGGAATTAGAAGTGGTGCATGGGGAATTAGAAGTGGTGCATGGGGAATTAGAAGTGGTGCATGGGGAATTAGAAGTGGTGCATGGGGAATTAGAAGTGGTGCATGGGGAATTAGAAGTGGTGCATGGGGAATTAGAAGTGGTGCATGGGGAATTAGAAGTGGTGCATGGGGAATTAGAAGTGGTGCATGGGGAATTAGAAGTGGTGCATGGGGAATTAGAAGTGGTGCATGGGGAATTAGAAGTGGTGCATGGGGAATTAGAAGTGGTGCATGGGGAATTAGAAGTGGTGCATGGGGAATTAGAAGTGGTGCATGGGGAATTAGAAGTGGTGCATGGGGAATTAGAAGTGGTGCATGGGGAATTAGAAGTGGTGCATGGGGAATTAGAAGTGGTGCATGGGGAATTAGAAGTGGTGCATGGGGAATTAGAAGTGGTGCATGGGGAATTAGAAGTGGTGCATGGGGAATTAGAAGTGGTGCATGGGGAATTAGAAGTGGTGCATGGGGAATTAGAAGTGGTGCATGGGGAATTAGAAGTGGTGCATGGGGAATTAGAAGTGGTGCATGGGGAATTAGAAGTGGTGCATGGGGAATTAGAAGTGGTGCATGGGGAATTAGAAGTGGTGCATGGGGAATTAGAAGTGGTGCATGGGGAATTAGAAGTGGTGCATGGGGAATTAGAAGTGGTGCATGGGGAATTAGAAGTGGTGCATGGGGAATTAGAAGTGGTGCATGGGGAATTAGAAGTGGTGCATGGGGAATTAGAAGTGGTGCATGGGGAATTAGAAGTGGTGCATGGGGAATTAGAAGTGGTGCATGGGGAATTAGAAGTGGTGCATGGGGAATTAGAAGTGGTGCATGGGGAATTAGAAGTGGTGCATGGGGAATTAGAAGTGGTGCATGGGGAATTAGAAGTGGTGCATGGGGAATTAGAAGTGGTGCATGGGGAATTAGAAGTGGTGCATGGGGAATTAGAAGTGGTGCATGGGGAATTAGAAGTGGTGCATGGGGAATTAGAAGTGGTGCATGGGGAATTAGAAGTGGTGCATGGGGAATTAGAAGTGGTGCATGGGGAATTAGAAGTGGTGCATGGGGAATTAGAAGTGGTGCATGGGGAATTAGAAGTGGTGCATGGGGAATTAGAAGTGGTGCATGGGGAATTAGAAGTGGTGCATGGGGAATTAGAAGTGGTGCATGGGGAATTAGAAGTGGTGCATGGGGAATTAGAAGTGGTGCATGGGGAATTAGAAGTGGTGCATGGGGAATTAGAAGTGGTGCATGGGGAATTAGAAGTGGTGCATGGGGAATTAGAAGTGGTGCATGGGGAATTAGAAGTGGTGCATGGGGAATTAGAAGTGGTGCATGGGGAATTAGAAGTGGTGCATGGGGAATTAGAAGTGGTGCATGGGGAATTAGAAGTGGTGCATGGGGAATTAGAAGTGGTGCATGGGGAATTAGAAGTGGTGCATGGGGAATTAGAAGTGGTGCATGGGGAATTAGAAGTGGTGCATGGGGAATTAGAAGTGGTGCATGGGGAATTAGAAGTGGTGCATGGGGAATTAGAAGTGGTGCATGGGGAATTAGAAGTGGTGCATGGGGAATTAGAAGTGGTGCATGGGGAATTAGAAGTGGTGCATGGGGAATTAGAAGTGGTGCATGGGGAATTAGAAGTGGTGCATGGGGAATTAGAAGTGGTGCATGGGGAATTAGAAGTGGTGCATGGGGAATTAGAAGTGGTGCATGGGGAATTAGAAGTGGTGCATGGGGAATTAGAAGTGGTGCATGGGGAATTAGAAGTGGTGCATGGGGAATTAGAAGTGGTGCATGGGGAATTAGAAGTGGTGCATGGGGAATTAGAAGTGGTGCATGGGGAATTAGAAGTGGTGCATGGGGAATTAGAAGTGGTGCATGGGGAATTAGAAGTGGTGCATGGGGAATTAGAAGTGGTGCATGGGGAATTAGAAGTGGTGCATGGGGAATTAGAAGTGGTGCATGGGGAATTAGAAGTGGTGCATGGGGAATTAGAAGTGGTGCATGGGGAATTAGAAGTGGTGCATGGGGAATTAGAAGTGGTGCATGGGGAATTAGAAGTGGTGCATGGGGAATTAGAAGTGGTGCATGGGGAATTAGAAGTGGTGCATGGGGAATTAGAAGTGGTGCATGGGGAATTAGAAGTGGTGCATGGGGAATTAGAAGTGGTGCATGGGGAATTAGAAGTGGTGCATGGGGAATTAGAAGTGGTGCATGGGGAATTAGAAGTGGTGCATGGGGAATTAGAAGTGGTGCATGGGGAATTAGAAGTGGTGCATGGGGAATTAGAAGTGGTGCATGGGGAATTAGAAGTGGTGCATGGGGAATTAGAAGTGGTGCATGGGGAATTAGAAGTGGTGCATGGGGAATTAGAAGTGGTGCATGGGGAATTAGAAGTGGTGCATGGGGAATTAGAAGTGGTGCATGGGGAATTAGAAGTGGTGCATGGGGAATTAGAAGTGGTGCATGGGGAATTAGAAGTGGTGCATGGGGAATTAGAAGTGGTGCATGGGGAATTAGAAGTGGTGCATGGGGAATTAGAAGTGGTGCATGGGGAATTAGAAGTGGTGCATGGGGAATTAGAAGTGGTGCATGGGGAATTAGAAGTGGTGCATGGGGAATTAGAAGTGGTGCATGGGGAATTAGAAGTGGTGCATGGGGAATTAGAAGTGGTGCATGGGGAATTAGAAGTGGTGCATGGGGAATTAGAAGTGGTGCATGGGGAATTAGAAGTGGTGCATGGGGAATTAGAAGTGGTGCATGGGGAATTAGAAGTGGTGCATGGGGAATTAGAAGTGGTGCATGGGGAATTAGAAGTGGTGCATGGGGAATTAGAAGTGGTGCATGGGGAATTAGAAGTGGTGCATGGGGAATTAGAAGTGGTGCATGGGGAATTAGAAGTGGTGCATGGGGAATTAGAAGTGGTGCATGGGGAATTAGAAGTGGTGCATGGGGAATTAGAAGTGGTGCATGGGGAATTAGAAGTGGTGCATGGGGAATTAGAAGTGGTGCATGGGGAATTAGAAGTGGTGCATGGGGAATTAGAAGTGGTGCATGGGGAATTAGAAGTGGTGCATGGGGAATTAGAAGTGGTGCATGGGGAATTAGAAGTGGTGCATGGGGAATTAGAAGTGGTGCATGGGGAATTAGAAGTGGTGCATGGGGAATTAGAAGTGGTGCATGGGGAATTAGAAGTGGTGCATGGGGAATTAGAAGTGGTGCATGGGGAATTAGAAGTGGTGCATGGGGAATTAGAAGTGGTGCATGGGGAATTAGAAGTGGTGCATGGGGAATTAGAAGTGGTGCATGGGGAATTAGAAGTGGTGCATGGGGAATTAGAAGTGGTGCATGGGGAATTAGAAGTGGTGCATGGGGAATTAGAAGTGGTGCATGGGGAATTAGAAGTGGTGCATGGGGAATTAGAAGTGGTGCATGGGGAATTAGAAGTGGTGCATGGGGAATTAGAAGTGGTGCATGGGGAATTAGAAGTGGTGCATGGGGAATTAGAAGTGGTGCATGGGGAATTAGAAGTGGTGCATGGGGAATTAGAAGTGGTGCATGGGGAATTAGAAGTGGTGCATGGGGAATTAGAAGTGGTGCATGGGGAATTAGAAGTGGTGCATGGGGAATTAGAAGTGGTGCATGGGGAATTAGAAGTGGTGCATGGGGAATTAGAAGTGGTGCATGGGGAATTAGAAGTGGTGCATGGGGAATTAGAAGTGGTGCATGGGGAATTAGAAGTGGTGCATGGGGAATTAGAAGTGGTGCATGGGGAATTAGAAGTGGTGCATGGGGAATTAGAAGTGGTGCATGGGGAATTAGAAGTGGTGCATGGGGAATTAGAAGTGGTGCATGGGGAATTAGAAGTGGTGCATGGGGAATTAGAAGTGGTGCATGGGGAATTAGAAGTGGTGCATGGGGAATTAGAAGTGGTGCATGGGGAATTAGAAGTGGTGCATGGGGAATTAGAAGTGGTGCATGGGGAATTAGAAGTGGTGCATGGGGAATTAGAAGTGGTGCATGGGGAATTAGAAGTGGTGCATGGGGAATTAGAAGTGGTGCATGGGGAATTAGAAGTGGTGCATGGGGAATTAGAAGTGGTGCATGGGGAATTAGAAGTGGTGCATGGGGAATTAGAAGTGGTGCATGGGGAATTAGAAGTGGTGCATGGGGAATTAGAAGTGGTGCATGGGGAATTAGAAGTGGTGCATGGGGAATTAGAAGTGGTGCATGGGGAATTAGAAGTGGTGCATGGGGAATTAGAAGTGGTGCATGGGGAATTAGAAGTGGTGCATGGGGAATTAGAAGTGGTGCATGGGGAATTAGAAGTGGTGCATGGGGAATTAGAAGTGGTGCATGGGGAATTAGAAGTGGTGCATGGGGAATTAGAAGTGGTGCATGGGGAATTAGAAGTGGTGCATGGGGAATTAGAAGTGGTGCATGGGGAATTAGAAGTGGTGCATGGGGAATTAGAAGTGGTGCATGGGGAATTAGAAGTGGTGCATGGGGAATTAGAAGTGGTGCATGGGGAATTAGAAGTGGTGCATGGGGAATTAGAAGTGGTGCATGGGGAATTAGAAGTGGTGCATGGGGAATTAGAAGTGGTGCATGGGGAATTAGAAGTGGTGCATGGGGAATTAGAAGTGGTGCATGGGGAATTAGAAGTGGTGCATGGGGAATTAGAAGTGGTGCATGGGGAATTAGAAGTGGTGCATGGGGAATTAGAAGTGGTGCATGGGGAATTAGAAGTGGTGCATGGGGAATTAGAAGTGGTGCATGGGGAATTAGAAGTGGTGCATGGGGAATTAGAAGTGGTGCATGGGGAATTAGAAGTGGTGCATGGGGAATTAGAAGTGGTGCATGGGGAATTAGAAGTGGTGCATGGGGAATTAGAAGTGGTGCATGGGGAATTAGAAGTGGTGCATGGGGAATTAGAAGTGGTGCATGGGGAATTAGAAGTGGTGCATGGGGAATTAGAAGTGGTGCATGGGGAATTAGAAGTGGTGCATGGGGAATTAGAAGTGGTGCATGGGGAATTAGAAGTGGTGCATGGGGAATTAGAAGTGGTGCATGGGGAATTAGAAGTGGTGCATGGGGAATTAGAAGTGGTGCATGGGGAATTAGAAGTGGTGCATGGGGAATTAGAAGTGGTGCATGGGGAATTAGAAGTGGTGCATGGGGAATTAGAAGTGGTGCATGGGGAATTAGAAGTGGTGCATGGGGAATTAGAAGTGGTGCATGGGGAATTAGAAGTGGTGCATGGGGAATTAGAAGTGGTGCATGGGGAATTAGAAGTGGTGCATGGGGAATTAGAAGTGGTGCATGGGGAATTAGAAGTGGTGCATGGGGAATTAGAAGTGGTGCATGGGGAATTAGAAGTGGTGCATGGGGAATTAGAAGTGGTGCATGGGGAATTAGAAGTGGTGCATGGGGAATTAGAAGTGGTGCATGGGGAATTAGAAGTGGTGCATGGGGAATTAGAAGTGGTGCATGGGGAATTAGAAGTGGTGCATGGGGAATTAGAAGTGGTGCATGGGGAATTAGAAGTGGTGCATGGGGAATTAGAAGTGGTGCATGGGGAATTAGAAGTGGTGCATGGGGAATTAGAAGTGGTGCATGGGGAATTAGAAGTGGTGCATGGGGAATTAGAAGTGGTGCATGGGGAATTAGAAGTGGTGCATGGGGAATTAGAAGTGGTGCATGGGGAATTAGAAGTGGTGCATGGGGAATTAGAAGTGGTGCATGGGGAATTAGAAGTGGTGCATGGGGAATTAGAAGTGGTGCATGGGGAATTAGAAGTGGTGCATGGGGAATTAGAAGTGGTGCATGGGGAATTAGAAGTGGTGCATGGGGAATTAGAAGTGGTGCATGGGGAATTAGAAGTGGTGCATGGGGAATTAGAAGTGGTGCATGGGGAATTAGAAGTGGTGCATGGGGAATTAGAAGTGGTGCATGGGGAATTAGAAGTGGTGCATGGGGAATTAGAAGTGGTGCATGGGGAATTAGAAGTGGTGCATGGGGAATTAGAAGTGGTGCATGGGGAATTAGAAGTGGTGCATGGGGAATTAGAAGTGGTGCATGGGGAATTAGAAGTGGTGCATGGGGAATTAGAAGTGGTGCATGGGGAATTAGAAGTGGTGCATGGGGAATTAGAAGTGGTGCATGGGGAATTAGAAGTGGTGCATGGGGAATTAGAAGTGGTGCATGGGGAATTAGAAGTGGTGCATGGGGAATTAGAAGTGGTGCATGGGGAATTAGAAGTGGTGCATGGGGAATTAGAAGTGGTGCATGGGGAATTAGAAGTGGTGCATGGGGAATTAGAAGTGGTGCATGGGGAATTAGAAGTGGTGCATGGGGAATTAGAAGTGGTGCATGGGGAATTAGAAGTGGTGCATGGGGAATTAGAAGTGGTGCATGGGGAATTAGAAGTGGTATGCCGTCTCCTGGCTCTCTTGCGCACCCTGCACTTTCAGTCTGAAAGTGCAGGGGTGCCACAAGTGTGTCATGAAGGTGTAATAGTTGAAGGGGGCACAGTGTGTGTGTATATGAAGATGGGACACAGTGTGTGAAGGGGGTAACAGTTGAAGTGTGTGTATATATGAATATGGGGCACAGTGCGTGTATATTTTTTTGTGTGTGTGTGTTAAGGCGGGGGCGGCAGAATTTTTTACCGCCCTGGGCTCTGCTAGGCCTAGAAACGGCACTGCGTTTGTCACCCATAATACGTTCATCAGATGCCGAAAATAGCTACTGCGCATGCGTAGTAACAAATTTATGTAATCTACGTGTTGTTTTGTTAGCTAGATTGCGTATATGCGGTCTTAAAGACCACATATACGCAATCTACTTAACTAAACGATATTATGGGCAACGGATGTTGTTCTGGATCCAGCCCAGTAACAAAATGAAATAGTTTTCATTGCAACAGAAAATTCACTAGATTATACTACCAGTGTAAGACTAGATATTGCATTACCTGTAATAGAAGTTGTACACATATGTAAAGTAATAATGTGCAGTTTTTATGTGTGAAGATCAAATCAGGATTTTTGGAAAGATAAAAATGTTACAAGAATGAAAAAAAGAACGTAAAATAAATGCATGAAATGTCAAATAGCCCGACAGAAATATTGATCCCGTGGTACTTTTTTAAAAAAGCAGCATTTATGAAAATTCATTATATACATAATATAAAAAAGAAAAATAATCAATAATTCATACGTTAACTGCAGTATGTTTTATTGCACAAAAATGAAATAAATCAAAGTGAGATTTAGCGGTCATGCTTTTTAATCGAGTTATCAGCTGTAAATAATACCTTCTATTCAGTTCCTCTTTTTTTGTGTTCGTTTATACAGAGCTATTAAAGTTACAATCCAATAAGCCCAGTTATTTATGTGATCCAAAGTGCATTTCATCTTTATTTACCTACAAATGAAAAACTCAGCGATACACAGTTTTATATAGGGAGTTTAACAAACACTCAGACTCAAATTTTTAGAAAGACTAATATATATAACAAAATGGGTGAATAAAAGGTAGTAATAGAAATCAAGACATCATCATTTTTATTATTCTCTGGAATGTTACTGGTCTTCTCTTTCTGATCTATGTATGGTAAATGTCAGTTTCCAAGGTGTTTAGCTACCAAGTATTGATTTCAGGTTATTCTGTCAAGATAAGCATTTATACGGTTCTAATCTTCAATCAAGAAAGCAGTGGAAAGGACAACCGCAGATGTTGTAATTTAGGAATTCAGTTCTAAAGTTGACCAGTCATTCGTCTTTATTCGTTTAACTTGAAATTATTATTATTATTGCAAGTCCTAGTTATTCAAAAATGTAGTATTTAACACGTTTGAAAACATATGTAACATTTTAAGCTTATGAACAACTAAAAAAAGAAAAGTTATTAATGAAACAAACATGTAAAACTCAAGGTTAGAGAGGCCGAAAACCTTCACATAATACAGTTAAATCACATGTAACTAAATTGAATGAATGAATGAATAAACGATTGGTACAATTTAAATTTTTTTTAACAATACTAAAATTATTAAATATGGTATTGCTATTAAGCATGAAACACTTCTTTTGGTGTTATTAAAAAAGCTCTATTCCAAATCCACCATAAGTGATCACGCAAACGTTTTACAATTACTCCACAGATATTTAAGTGTCTTAATCTCGTCTTGTGAATTTGCTTATTGGGCCTGATTCAGATCTGGACATAATCTGTACGCAAACTACATGACTTATCTACGCATGTACTCCTTATCCACATTCGCACGTATCTCCTAAATACCACCAGGTAATTGCACTCAATAACGTAATTATGTCAAAAAAACAGAATAAGTTAGACGTCATAGTTGCGCTTTGGGATCATGCTCATATGCGCTACAAACGTACTCTTCTGGATTTCATTAGTCATAAATGTTTTCAGTATAACGACATGGGGGCAGATCCTGACTTCTGTACAACAGGGGAATTGCGCAAGCTGCTTGCTTAACTCCCCTGTCAGGTAACATGCGCATGTGCACAAACATGTTACGCGATCATACCGGCAGGCGTACATAACTTTGTTACGTACGCCTGGCGGTATTAGGGACTGACCCCTAATTTACGTCTGTCGTATCTCCGCTGTAGAGGGGTGGAGATATACATTTAAATTAGGGGTCAGGGGCGGGGGAAGCCCCGTCCGAACACGTTACCTAGTTGTAACATTTAAGTTAGCAATCTGGACACATAAGTGTCCAGATTTCCTACCGTCAGCAAGGAGAGCACGCCCCCTGCACGCCCCCTGCACGCCCCCTGCACTCCCCGCTGTCGGTAGGAAATCTGGACACTTACATGCGAGTACTTACTAACCCCCGCACGCACGGAAGGTGGGGGTCTGGATATAGCCCATGGTCATTTCACATTTATTAAACATGATAAAACACGGAGGGGTTGATATTTGACATATATTAGTACGTGGAAGTATTTAAACTTTAGATTTCACATGCTGTGAGGTACGTGAATAAGTTAGACATGACATAGACCCGTTGCAGGTTCAAATGTTTAAATGTATCTGGAGCAAGCGGCCGGCCACGCTCTGATGTGGATTGGGTGAAGTTGCGGGGGCACGCCCATCCATCTCACTGACTATGTCCCTCCACCCACACGCCCCTGGAACGCCCTTCAGCATGCAAGTAGATACGCCATCATTTACGCTGGAGCTTGAATAGGTACCATATGCACACGTATTGTGTCTGAAAATAACGTAAAAACACGTCACGACAGCTGATGGATCCTCAGATCTGGATTGGGGCCACTGTAAAGGTTTGACTGAAAAGCATATTGTGTATGTCTGGATAATTCTTCCTTCTGCAACTTCACTACATGGAAAGCCTGATGTAAATACATAAGAAAATATGTCACGCAGCCTGGAGAGCAATATTTCACAACAGACCCCACAAATTTATTCTCAGGTTACACTCACATAGAAACAAAGATTGGGCCGGATCCAGTATTACGTGGGCGTAATTCAATGAACAATAGCTACTGCGCATGCGTAGTAGCTATTGTACATAATCTGCGTGTCGTTTCGATACTTAGATTGCGTATATGCGGTCTAAAAGACTGCATATACGTAATCTACGTATCGAAACTATACGCAGATTACATATGGAAGACGGACGTAGTTGTGGATCCGGCCCATTGTCTGCAATAATCAATGCTTTAAAGAAAAAGAATCCCCCATAGATTGGAAGCCTCCCATACTCCTACCCTTGTTAAAAAGAGACTCACATCAAAGACTGGATACAGGATACGGTTTGCTGAAAGATAAGTGGGAGACGTGGCCATGAGGAAATCACTTGCTTTGATGGTGTCATCACTTGGTTTCATCAGTGTCAAACTGCAAATCAAAATGAAAACACTATCACTACAGCAATGCATTGCGGTGGCCACATCATCATGTTCATGTAGCAGTTGATACAGTATATAATAAGTTACTGTGGGTAAGCCATAGATCAGAACATGGGGGAGTGGAGGTAATCTTACTTAGAGTTAGTGTTGTTTCTTTAAATATAAATTAAAATCTGAATATTTGATTAGTGGCTCCACTCTTCCATGCATGAAAGTGTTATATTGACTGGTGGGGTGTCTCCGGGTTTCATTATGTGCTGTCGTCAGATAATGAACAATATGCAGGTTGCTGTCTGGTGTTGTTAGGGATGGTCCAGGTACAAACTTAGTTGTGTTTAACCTGGGCAACCAAAGCCACTATCAGGGAGGGAGAAAGTCGAGACTAATGTCTTGGGGCCTGATCCAGAGCTGAAATCGGCCAATTTCGTAGCTCTGGATCAGGCCCTTGGACCCCAAAGACAGATGAGGCCCACCGATGCTTGCCTTATCTCTTCAGCAGCAGAGGGAAGGACATCCCTGTACATCGGCCCGCTGTTAATGCAAGTCTGCGGTACTCCACCTACATGTGATGTCACAGGTGACATCACATGGGGCGGAGCACAACGGATGTGTCCCAGGCGCCAATATTTCTGGCAGCAAACCTGGGGGAAACTCACTTCCCTCAATTTTTCACATGGACAGAATTGTGATCCAACTGAGACTGTGCTTCAAATGTGCAGAGAATGTGTCTATGCTGTGACTATGCTGTGCCTCTGCTATGCATGGCAGAACAGCGGCATATACACCTGGTGGTGCCAACCTGGACATGTCTATTTTGCAGTCACCCAGTCTGTTCCACAGCTTTTAATGTCGGAGGAGCCTTTTTTCGCCTGCTCCCAGTGATACAGAATATTCCTGATTTTGATGTGTATAAGAGAGTGAGCTGCTCACAGTGATACAGAGTGGACCGGATTCATAACCCCGAAATGTTTAACTTATGTGCCTATTTTTCCATTTATAGATAGTGTGCATGCGTAATAACTATTTTACGCTATCTACGTAGCATTTTGTTACGTAGATTGTGTACATGCGGTCTTTAAAGATCACATGTACACAATCTACGTAACGAAACGCTACGTAGATAGCATGAAATAGTTACTACGCATGTGTAGTAGATAAAAACGGGAAAATAGGCACGTAAGTCAAAAATTTCAGGGTTATGAATCCGGTCCAGTATTTCTAGTTTTGATGTGTATAAGAAAGGGAGCTGCTGACAATCATATTTTAAGAATGTTCAAAAATGTATGATATATTTATATGTATAATATTAATACTGTATATGTATAATGTATAATATATTTATATGTATAATATTAATACTGTATATGTATAATGTATAGTATATGTATAGTATAAATACTGTATATGGTTCCAGTTTACAACAATAAATTACATTTTTCTAAGAAAAATATACTGTATATGGTTCCAGTTGGTGTGTGGGCTTCAGCTTCTCAGAGAGGTGTGTGGGCTTCAGCTTCTCAGAGAGGTGTGTGGGCTTCAGCTTCTCAGAGAGGTGTGTGGGCTTCAGCTTCTCAGAGAGGTGTGTGGGTCGCGGTGAGAGTGGCCCTTTTCCATTTTATACCAGACAATTTTGAATTGCCTCTGGTATCTTTATCTTGTCCCGCCGGGCTGATGACAAGCAATCGCAGTGGCGACAGGTGAGTATTTATCCTACCCAAACCCTTATCCTAATTCTTACCCTAACCATCCCTTTCCATTACCCTAACCCTTCCTTCCCCGCAGCCTGACCCTAAGGGCCAGATTTACTAAGCTGCGGGTTTGGGAAGGTGGAGATGTTGCCCATAGCAACCAATCAGTTTCTAGCTCTCACTTTCCTATTACATACTAGAGAATGTCAGCTAGAATCTGATTGGTTGCTATGGGCAACATCTCTACTTTTTCTTACCCGCAGCTTAGTAATTATGGCCCTAAAACTCCCTTCACCGTAGCCTGACCCTATAACACCCTTTCTCGCAGCCTAACCCTAAGACTCCCCATAGACTATTACTCCCCATAGACTGCCCTATAATACTCAATTGTCCAGTCCGGTGTGGCAGGTCAGAGGCAGTGGGACGGGTCTGCGGTGGCGGTTTTGATGCTGTAGACTGAATCCCCTAAACTAATAGGTTTGGCATAGACTTTCCAAATGAGATAAGACTGACCAGCTTTACTTTTACACTGTTATTTAGACTTGGGCTGGGAAACACCATCTCTTAACTCTAATACTGTTTGCAACAGATGAAATATGACTTTTAGGTAAACAGCAAAACTACAAAGCAAGACAACCATCCTCCATCCTGTGCAGCTTCACAGCCTCATGTGAGAGTTACCTGGAACAAGTGCAAGATTGTTGAATTATACAACCTATAAAGAGGACATCCTGCAAAACTCTATGGGCCTGATCCAGACCTACGCTGCTATCAACATGGTTTAGCCCAGGAGTAACTTTCCTTTCTTATTTTCAAGCTCCTTCTTAAGTCTGAATGAGGCCCTATGGCTGTATTTAGGACTAGATTCATTGCTGAGAGAATTTAAGAATTCTCAGCCTAGCCCTGCACAAATGCCCCCCTTCTCCCTGGCCAGATGGCAAGTGCAATTTCACTGTTCTTCCTACCTAGCCATTATTTTAATTGCATAAGGGTTCTCTTATATTCCACCTTAAAAAAGCTGTATTAATGTTCATTTTTATGATGGCGAATTTTATTGATGTGCAAGATTATTGCGAGTTATAACACGGCTGAAATAAAGATGTGCGGTCATAATTGTTCTCCGTAATCCACATTTACAATGTACAGTAACTAAAAGCAATCTAATTCAAATAAATAATTATTGAGTGACAGGCAGAAGCCAGACATTCGTTCTCATAGATTGAATGTCACTTTTTATATCCTCTTCAATTTAGTTAATTCCACCCTGACTAACGAAACATCGGCAAGATACAGATTAAAACAATAAAAAACCGTTGATGATTTATCTGGCTCCAGCTTCTAGGGATTTTAGTCAATGTGATTGATAATGTTAGATATGTTCTACGGGCACATCTGTGTAATTATTTCTATCCACTTAATTGAGTGAATTTGCTTATTTTCTCTTTTCTCGCCGACAATGAGAATTTCACGTTTATAGGTTTCTCCATCTACTAAATGTATTTGCTATTTGAGGGTTCTATTTGAAATTGGACTTCTGTGTGTCAGTGCCTGATCATTGACCTCCAGTGTAGCGGAGCAGTTGTTGTGGAACATTTCTCTCCCTATTCCCTTGCTGTGTGTGTGTAAGACCCAAGTGCCCACTGTCTTATTGCTTCTGTTTTGATCATGTACGTAATGGGGCTGATCCAGGGTTGTGCTTACACCCAGGGCCGCTGTCAGAAGTTGTGGGTCTCGGGGCACATCCGCGAGGCCCCTCCCCAAATTCTTCCCTGCACGTTGGCCTGCTAATGATGGCAGGCACCATCAGCTCCAGGCCTGGGAAAGTAGTCATGGCTATCCCCCCACTGATGGCGGTCCCCGCTTACATCTATTTTTATATTACAGATAGATTGGTATAGTCTGTTACTGAGTATTTAAGGGGTGCCTCCTGAGGTAAATTAGCTCTCAATTTAAAAACATATATAAATGACCCAGCATTGGGGCTCTCATGGTTAGAGTTAGGACCACCATATGCAGAATGGCCTTGACGGTGGCTGGTGGCTTATCATATATTTGCAAATAAGTGTAACTGACATTTCTGTTTTATTTTACAGATAATTGTATAGTCTCCAAATAACCCTCAGCATGCAGTCGCATGTAGTACTATAAGGCACAGCATGTCCATGTTTAGTAGGGCATGCTGTGCCTTATAGTACTATAAGCGGCAGAATGGCAAGGTTTAAGAGCATGCTGCCGCTTACATAATGTCCCCCGTTACAGTGCTTAAAACATTACATGCCCCAATACATATAATGTTACACTACATGTCCACCTTAAAACTAAACAATACATGGCCCTGTACAGGATTCAAATAGAGTAGTTTCCTCTGTTCAATAAAATTACACTATTAGTTGCCCCCTTTCATAAAAATGCCTCAGTAGATGCCCACGTTGTAAAAAATGCCACATTATAAGCCCCGATACAATCTAATGCCATAATAGATGCCCGATATAATTTAATTGCTGTAATAGATGCCCCCATATAAATAATTGCCATAATAGATGCCCCCATAGAAGTTAATTCCATACTAGATGCCCCCATAGAAGTTAATGGCAAAGTAGATGCCCACGTTAATTATATAATTTAACATAAGGAAGTGACCATAAAGAAAATACCTCAGTGTTGCCAGGCCTCGATCGGATCTCAAGAGTCTCGCGTCAGAGTCTATAAAAGGGCCCCAGCAATGGCATTAGCCATTAGCTGGAGGGACCGCGAAGTAGGAGGAGCTGCTTGTCTGCACCAGCGAGGAGAAGAGGCGGCAATTATGGCAATTATTTCTATGGGGGCCTTTATTATGGTAATTGATTCTATGGGGGCATCTATTATGGCAATTACATCAAATTATGACAATCCTTATTATATTTTTTGGGGGAAACACATGTACCTGAAGAAAGAGGACTAAAACTGGATTGAAGAAAATCACTGCGTCCAAGCTATGTATTTGTGGCAGCATGGATGCTGGGTTTCATGACTAAAATTATGCTAATCGTGTTCTGAAGCCCACCTTCCTGTCCATCAATTCTTCTAGTCCTAGTATTACCAGGGATGAGGGTGGGACTTGAGACTTGTGGGCCAATGACTAGTAACACTAGAATTCACAGTATTGAGAGACAGCTGGGTGAAGCTTGAGCTGCCAAGTCTCCCCCAAAGATGAGATTCGCCGGCTCTTCCCAGATACTGGGAGAAATTAACACATTTTGGGAGTTTCCTGGATATTCCAGGAGATGCGGCAACCCCGACCTATGGTTTAAATCAATTTTGTATTTGTTATTTTTTTTTACTACAGGGAAAATATTGTCTGGTTTTGCTTATCACACCCAAATATTGAACACCTTTGTTTTTAACCTTTAATTTAGAGTTTTGCTACATCATCTCTCAACTCATTCTGTTCGTAAATATAACATTTGCTTACTCCTTCAGTTCAACATGATTTTACCATGGATCAGCCCCCAAGAAGGTTCTTGTGGTAGTGCTGGAGTTATTATTGCCGCAGGAGGTTTCTTGTCCTAAACATCAGCTCCTGGAAGTCTGTATGGTTGTGTAATTTAATGTACCATATTGATAGACTAAACAAACCATAAATCAGGCTTTATGTATTATTTGAACGAGAAATAATCAACAAAACAAGATATTGACCCACATCCTAACATCTGTCTCACAGAGGTTCCTAGCTGTTAAAAATCTGTCAATACCACAAGATAAGAGGAACCAATATTCAGTAAAATAAAGTATCCCCCGCACGCGACTCACTGTATGATCATAGCATAGATTTTAAATACAGTCAACACTAAAAATATAACACTGAATGTGAACCTGTGTCTTTAAAAGCATTTTCTTTCTTTTTTTGTGCTGCCGTTTGTCAGCGATCTGCCAAGTCCTAGTCCGGAAACAGTGAAACGTTTCTTAATATGGAGAACAACTCTTTACCATGGTATTTTATGACTTGGGTGATTGATTCTCTTCTCATAGTGCATGCATCATAAATGTGTCAACTAGGCTTGTCATGCTGAAGACAGGGATCTGAAACGGGATGCACTGCACCGTCCATCATTGCGATGCATGCTCTGATATTTTCACTGAGTAATATTTTGGTAACATGGCTGAAGGTCATTTTTACTACATACTAAATAATGATATAGTAAAATACAAATATAACCAAAAGCAATCAGGGATACATTCTCTGCAAAAGAAAATTCTATCATTTGAAATACTGACAGCCGAAAGCTCATTCTCGACTGTCTCTATGTTGAAAATATTACTAATTAGAAAGTTTTACTAATGAATGAGTAAGTATGTCAAATTTATATATCGGTAATTACCCATTCATTATTTCTGAACCCACTGCCACAGATAAGTGGAATAGCCTCCCATCTGAGGTGGTTGAGGCTAACTCAGTAGAACAGAGTAAACATGCTTGGGATAAATATAAGGATATCCTAAATCTCAAACTAAATTGAGGGTAAAAGAGGATCAAGGGTCAGCATAGTTTTAAATCAGCAACTGGGCAGACTGGATGGGCCATGTGGCTCTTATCTGCCGTCACTTTCTGTGTTCCTAAGTAATGTGCTGTAATAGATATTCAGTGAAATACGAAGGTACTGGATTAGGGAGCTTCACACTTGTTCATAGGGAATGAGGCTAAGGGGAATAGTTCATTACAGTGCATTTCATGTGGCACATTGCCAGAACTGATGGCATGAATAGGCATTTTATCATTACTGCTTTATTATGCCGGGGCATAAGAAGATTTACAATTTTTGTCTTTCTTGCAATATCTCACATTTACACGATCTTCTGTAATAGCTCCAATGGATGTTACCTAGTAGATTTTCCATGCTCTCTGTTGGACTATTAATAGTAAAGATGAGTAAATTACAAGGGAATCTGTCACATTCACCTTGTATGGATGTCTGAGAAGAGGATTTATTGGCAGATGTAACAATTTTGCATCAACGCTGGGGATTTTATGGCCCCTAAACACCAATGTTGAGATTGCTTGGCTTATACTAGAGACAGAAAAAAAAAACCTGCAGTACTTATCTATATAAATATGTTAAATTATACGGGATCCCTCTGTAGCAGAAACAGTAATGTACTAGCCGGCCTGCCAATACCAAGACTGCCTCTTTAACTGGGAACCTGCTTCCACCATTCTATGCACTGCATTTACAGAATATAACCTATAGCATGAAGGCCTAAGTGTACAGCACTCAACCACTTACAGATATGACAGTATTACCCCCAGATATAAACTGAATTCTATAGGATTAAACAACAGCCTTTTCCTTTGATGCATCATATTAGAACTGCTCTTATTCATGAGATAAAAGGTTCAGTTTATTAAAGAAAGATGGGGGAATTATGAAGAAGACAGCTGTGTTCTCCACACACATACACACACACACACACACACACACACACACATATATATATATATATATATATATA
>WWET01003110.1:135041-148526 GCA_011038615.1 Limnodynastes dumerilii | reverse complement strand
GAGTGGTGGGGGAGAGGGGGGGGGGGTAATGTGTGGGTAGAGTATATGTACTGTATCTGTAGGACTGTATATATGTAGAAGCAAAGTATAAAAAATTCAAACAGAAAAAATGTCATATTTCTCATTTTCCTGTTATATACTAGAATATGTCAGCTAGAATATGATTGGTTGCTATGGGCAACATAACCACTTTTCCAAACCCACAGCTTAGTAAATCTGTCCCTTATGTGTTGTTTTTGCTTGTGTACGCTATTGGTTCACACGGAGCCCACAACTAACGCATCTACAGCGCATAATGTTTGTTTTGCCAAGTGGTAAACTTATAAACAAGGTTGTTGGAATAAAAACATAACTCCAAAAGTTTCAAGGGTTTTAAGAATATTTCCTTTTTATATCCTTTATTCACCTAATTAAAGTTGAATGTATTATGGATGTATTATGTTCAACATTCTCTCCTCAGTCTGTATTCTGATGAAACCTTTGATGTTCAGCTTTGATTTAGACATTTCTGATCGCTTTATCCTTAATAAACATAAATAAAACAATAGCCTTCTCATTACTGAGGCTTACATCCACTTGAAATTACATGAAACACTGTAATAAGTATTATGTCAAAGAATTATAGATTTGAACCACCTTTGTTAACTTTGGATCCAGACCTACGCCGCTAGCGTATTTACGCTCATAAAAACGCTGTTTTCCACGTTCTGCGCATACGCACAGCAGATGTTACGACCAGAAACTCTGAACGTACTTACGAGACTAAGATCAACAGCGTAACTATGAACAAAGGGGCGTGCCAGCCATACAACACCCGTAATTATGCTTCAGAGGCGGGGTGAGGCATGTAAATCGTACAGTGTGGGCGTGCTTAGGTGTGTAAGTACATTCAGCCATTACGGCTGACCGCGGTTACACTTGGAAAAGTTGGGGTAGGGTTTGGTAACAAAAATACGTATGACCAAGGGGAGTGCATAGTAATTATGAAAGCGTAAATACGCTACGCGTTGAAACGTAAAACAAACGTAGGTCTGGATCTACCCCTTTGACACTAACATAGTCTTGTTACTTTAGTATTTTAGGCTGGATCCAGATGTAATAGTTTCTTGCCAAGCCTCTGCAATGGAAGCTGACATATGGAAGTAGCTATCCCAGGGCCACCCCCGAGGATCTCCTATGTGCGGATTGTGGTCCGTGCACAGGACACTACCTACTTGAACTACCCAAGGGCTAAACCCAGCTCTTACTGAACAATATAAATGATTAAGCGCAGTCCTACGTGTATCTCACACACCTGGTGGGTGGCTTGGTCCCCCTTGCGGAGCATAAATTCTGCATGGAACGCAGCTGCAATATGCTGCTCTCTGATGTAAATGAATAGGTAGAGCACATGTGCAGTACCAATGCACAGCTGACTTAGGCACCTAGCATGCTAAAGTCAGCAGGTTCTATTAAATCTGAATCCAGCTCTCAGTGTTTTCAAGACCTAAGAATGATTTTTGGAGGATACCTCCGAGGACGCTGGCATCACCGAAATACTTGTGATTATAATGCAATGTACTACAGACAGGGAGGAATGTCCTGGCATCTCAAGAATGTGCTCAGACAATAACCTCTATGAACCTGTAATTGTGGCCGCCTACTAACATGATAAGCAGGCCTCAAAAAGCTGTCTCACTGGTCAAGATGGAAAGTAGTGGTTGGTACCTCATCAAAATGATTATTACTGGGAGCTGAAATATAATGTGTAATATCAGGGGCATTTTAAGAAGTGAGGGGGCCCTTGTGCAGGATTTGTACATGGGCTCCCCCACCCCTGCACAGAACCCATAGGACATAGATTTTGGTGCAGAGTGTGTGCCACGGGCCCCCTGTTCTGAGGGGCCCATGTGCACTGCACACCCTGCACTCATTATAGATACGCCAATGTGTAATATATAAATATATAATATAATAATTGTGGTAATCAACAGTTCCTTTCCTTCTATCTGCCCCATCCCCCACTTTCCTTGTTTTCTACAGCCCTTTCTCTTTTATTTTTTCGCTTCTCTCCCTTTCTTGTTCTATACATCCCCCTCCCTCCATTTATCTTCTTTAGCGTCCCTAAGTATTCTATGAACACCCCCTTCGTTCTCTACAGTTTTTTTTCTAAGCTATTACCCATTAGTCCTATTGGTCTCTTCTTGTCTTCTAGCAAACCAACAGATGGTAGGCCCTGAACAGAGACATAGGGTCTACAGTATATACAAGTGTTCATCAGAGCCCATTATGGTGATGATGGGCAGCAGGTTGTGGCCCCCTGAAGACAGCTGGGGTCTGGGTGCAGCAGGCAAAGATCAAAATGCAGGAGTAGAGGGGGATGTATTTGTAATGATTATCAGGAAAAGCTATGAAGGATAAAACAGAGGAGATAAGAGTGGAGAAGAGGACTTCAACAAAGCAAAAACTTTCAGGGAGTCAGCAGCACACAAGAGAAGGTAAGGGCACTGTGCCCGACTCAATAGGCTCGCAAAATGTATGCACGTGACGTATTTATAATGCATGTACTTTCTATCCACATATGGCCATTTATCCAAGTGCTGCAAATACGTCACGTTTCTGAATGGCATATGCAATGTAAAAATCCCTAATTACATTTTTTCTTACAGTTTTATCCCTTTGAAAACTTTTTAATGCTGCCATATACAACGGGGAATATTATTAGGTATGCTAGGGTGGTATTGGCTTCATTACGTTATAATAAAAAGATTTTATAATATGCATTTTCCCCCCAAAAACAGAAAACTTCTATAAACCTCAGCTGTATTTGTGTTTACGTAAGAAAAGATGGGGATGGGGGTGGGGGTGGTAGTCCCCGTCATGAGAGCTGTTTTTTAGATGTAGAGACAGACGAAAACTGATTTTTTGAAAACTTGATTCTTTTTTTTAGAATAAGTAAGTATGCTGAGCGGCACTGATTAGTATGCTGAGCGGTACTGATTAGTATGCTGAGCGGCACTGATTAGTATGCTGAGCGGCACTGATTAGCATGCTGAGCGGCACTGATTAGTATGCTGAGCGGCACTGATTAGTATGCTGAGCGGCACTGATTAGTATGCTGAGCGGTACTGATTAGTATGCTGAGCGGCACTAATTAGTATGCTGAGCGGCACTGATTAGCATGCTGAGCGGCACTGATTAGCATGCTGAGCCGTACTGATTAGCATGCTGAGCGGTACTGATTAGTATGCTGAGCGGTACTGATTAGTATGCTGAGCGGCACTGATTAGTATGCTGAGCGGCACTGATTAGTATGCTGATCGGCATACTTACCCATTCTTTTTCAGAAAAGTGGGCAAGGGAGTCTTAGGGTTTGGCTGCAGGGATGGGAGATTTAGGGTAAGGTTGCGGGGATAGGAGTCTTAGGGTTAGGCTACAGAAAGTGGAGTATTAGGGTTAGGCTGTGGGGAGGGGAGTTTTAGTGTTAGGCAGTGGGGAAGGAAGAGTTAGGGTGAGGCTGCGGAGATGGAAGGGTTAGGGTCATGGCAGGGGAGGGTTAATGTAAGGATTAGGGAAAGGAAACAATAGAAAAAACAGTTTCAAATGGCGCTATACTAGTCGGTCCCAATCAATAGAATTCGAATGGTCAGCTGCTATTTTTGAAGGGAACCACCCTTCATACCAAAAACCAGAAAAAGACAGAAAAATAGCGCTGTGACTCATGCAAATACTAAAGAAGAAATATAAAAGATTTTATTGTTAAGAAATAATAAACAACTTCACATTAAATAGCTACATCAGTAATTCACAGATGGACACATTTAAAAAGTACCCTACACTTATTATAAAAAGGTTATAAAAATCAACTCTTAATGGAGAATAACTGTGTATATAAATATAGCAAGCTTCAAATAAGGCAGTTCATTCCTTAAACTACATAGTACATTCAAAGCTACAATGTTACACAGGCCTAATCCAGATAGAACGAGGGAGATGTTATTAGCACTGAAGTTCAGATGGCAATAGATCAGTTAGCACATTTAGAGCCACAATGTAGCTAAGGTAGCCTCCGGATAGAACGAGGTAGATGGTGAGTAACACTGGGATCAGATAGCAGTAGATCAGTCAGTGCAAATAGTAGCAATAAGAAAGTGACTAGCAGAGATGGATCATAGGTATACAGACCCGCTGATGCTTCCCAAGGACTGTGTTTTCACAGCCAAAGCCAGTGGCGTCCCGCCTTGTAGATTTCGGAAGTCAGGTCTGTTGAATCAGCAAAGGTTTTATGCTTTATGGTCACTGCTGCTTCCAATTGAGAACCCAGCTGGGTGGGCCGCCAGGCACCGCGTCCTCAGTCGATTACCCGTCAAAAGCAATGTCACTCTCACTTTATCTGCTGCATTTACCGAAGCTTGCATAGATTGTAACACAGTGTGTACAGCTGTGGGGGTCTGGACTCTTACGCGTTTCTCCGCTCACAGTGGCGGTTTCATCAGAGAGATATCTCCCCAACCCTTTCCCTAATTTTTCTGATTAGGGAAAGGGTTGGGGTTACATTTTATACTTACCATTCAGAGCACCGTTTTCGTTGCACCGGGGATTGAGGCAGAAGCAATCGATTTCCCAGTCAAGTTCGGAACTGGCTAGGAGAGAACATCCCTTTCAAAATATGGCCATTTTAAGAAGGGACCCACATTCCGGGGAAAGGGGGAGTTTGACTTTTTACTTGTAAAAGTAAGTGACCCCTAGCACATGTTTAAATGTATCTGGAGCACAGAGCCGGTCATGCTCTAATGGATAGTGGATTGGGTGCAGTTGCATGCCCAGCTAGCTCATTGATTATGTGCCTTCAACCAAGACACACCCATAAAAAGCCCTGCTGTATGCAAGCCGATACAACGCAATTTACGCTGGGTTTTGAATAGGTTGCATATGTGTTCATCTTGGTTCTAAGCATGTGCACTTGCAAATAAAAAAAAATATGGCACGCCAGGTAACATATGCATTGGTCTGGATTGGGTAACTGAGTCAGCAGGCTGAAGTTACCCATTGTTCTGACAAATAGAGGGGTTATAGGGAGGTTTTTATAGGAATAATTAGTCACTTATTCAATGAATCCAGGAAATGGTGTATTGCAGTCATGTGACTAAATAACTGAGGGCTCACATGGTGCATGCACATAGGTGTCTGAACTACCCCAGGCAAGGGATCTGACTATCTCTATCCAATACAATAAAAATTTGTCCTGAATTTTACCTGCTACAAAGACAGCAGAGAAGATACTACTACATAAAGCAAATAGTGGTGGTCCCAGTGAAATGGTCTACCAAATTATTCTGGCCTCTTGCTTAATCATATTCCATCTATTCCATATTATCTTGTGTGATTATAGTGGGAAATACCAGATAAGCAGGTGCAGAAATATGTTATTACTATCATATGTTAGCAATTTCTCAGAACAATCTCCTCTGAATTGTTATGCAGATAATTAAATATTTAATATGTGTTTTTCATTGTACTCAGAACATTTCAGAATTTAGTGAGTGGAACGCTAATATAAAATATTCATATGTATTCCTGTGATGATTTGATAGCACATTTACATCAGAAACTCCTGCATTTTCTGTATACATCTGTACAAATTACAATTTCTCAGTAATGTAGTATACTTAAATGTATATAAAGGCTAACAAACGTGTGTGTGTGTGTACATAGTTATGTGTAGGGGATAGTACTTAAGGAGTTAGTATTAACTATTAAGCCTTTTAAGTTCATATTACAACTTTTTTTTTATCAAACACCAATACAGGTACAACATTGCAGGTATTTGTTAAGTTGTTGTGATTTTTTTTATTTAACATCAATTTTTTAATTAAAGTTTAAATTGGGGGTACAGAGAAAAGGTTTTGGGGGAGTGAAATATAACATGAGGGAGATACAATAATGAGGAAGAGCAAGGGGGAGGGAAAGGATGTTTGTAACATTCTATGATGAAAATATATGGAATATGAATTGCAAGGAATAGCAAGAAAGTAATTCTGGTTGTAAAGTGTCTTTGGCTTTGTGCGTGTGGTGTTATTGTGTTGGAAGTATTTATTAATCTTGTAGAACATTACATAGTCCAGACATTCAAAGAGAAAAACAAATATAGTGATAAAAAAAGTGGACAAAGGGGAAGGAATAACTAAAGATTAGCAAAGGTTCACAAACTTTACACCTTAATTGTAAACAGGAAAGCCATAGACACACATACAAGTTTTCTAGGAAATGGTCCTGACACAACAAAGAAAACTAGTGAATTTTATCTTACATTTGCTTTAATCCGGATTGTGTTAGAATATGTTTGTTTTTTATAGTAATTTTGTGGGACAGGAATGGGAACAATTATTGGCCCACATTTTGCTAACTTTTTTTTATTAGATTTGGGGAGAATAAAATGCTAAATCAGATATAAATTGTTTTTTGGTTGTTGGATAGAACTGATACAGTTAAGTATTTTATTATGTAAAGGTACCTTGGAAGATTTCAAATGTTTTATGGATTGTATCAGTAAGAATTGTTTTAATGTATAATTCCCATATCACATAGAATTTTTAGACTTAGAGATAGATAATGTAGGTTAAAAGTGGTTCCTAAGATTTTTAAAAAAGAATGTTGTTCAAGTTCACTTTCATTATGTACATACAGAAAGAATGTCAATACAAATAGTTATGCTACATTGAAAAAAACCTGAAAAACAACTAGGGTAAAACAGAATTGTAGCAGAATAAAGATCAATAACAGTTAAAGTAAAATTCTAAATAAGTAAATAAATATTCAAAGCCAAAGAGGCCATTAGGATAAAATGTATAAATGTAAAAAGAACAAATTATATTTCTCACAGAGAATATCTGTCAAGATAAACAAATAAGACATATATTAAAAAAACAGATTATATCATTTTAATTAACATTTTACCAAACAATGCAGATCACATCTTTACAATTCTGATTAAACCAACATGTCTAAAATAAAGGGATCCTTAGAGATAGATCACCTAAACTTGTGCATTTAAGAACAAGTAAGGAGCGATGCCAGACACACATCAGCAACTGATAAGATGCACTGACCACCAGGAACAAGTCATATTGACCACTCACTGTCTGACATAAAGGCCCAGGGCCCTGTACCAATCTTTATCATCCAAAACTTTGTGAAAAGATAAAACTCATGGTTGGTCACTTCCTTTACTCATATGGAGTTCCGATCTTAGACCCCTACATTAAAATGTCTGATTCATCCCTACTTAAAATAGACAGATCGGAAGTATGGACAGGGTGAAGTGCGTAGGGTTTACCTATACTGTGTAATTAGAATACCTCCTCCCTCCCACCAGCACTTGCACTGTCAAAAACCGATCTGAATTCAAACAGTACAAAGGTCTGGATATTGAGGATCAAGATCTAAACTCTACATGTGCAATCACAAAAAAGAGGGCTTTTCTGGACCTGAAGTTTGGCTCTGGTCCAAAGATAGGAAGTTGTATTGAAAAGAAAGGTATAGGTTTTTATCTTCAATACATGGCATGGTCTCAATGAAGGTTTTGAAATGGTAGCTACTATATGACACATTAGTGGTGATTTAAGTCATGAGTTTTAAAGATCATATTTTATGCTGTGATAAATACCTTTACATTCTAAATAATATTTAAAATAATATTTAACAACTAATCTTAAACAAACCCTACCAAAATCTAGATTATTTATGTATTTTATAGTGAATAAATTGTTCTACATACAGCTGAACTTTTTATATATTGTGACAAATATTTTTCTAATTGGGAAAAAACTTTTATGAACTAAATTTAGAAATTAACCCCAGCAGAACTCTAAAATACCTACCTGTTAACAATGATTAAACTGCTCTTTCTGCACCTGATTGTGATCATGTGTTAACACTGTACATGTTTTTTTGATTTTCACCAAAATCACATGATGTCCTGTACTTGTCTGTGTGTAATAACAAAAACTGGTGCTTTTTAAATGTGCAATCCCCGTGTCTAGGCAAAATATGAGTCTAATCAAAATAAGAGTTAGGGCCACAGAGGTTAAGTACATTGGGGTAGACCCAGACCCACAGTCTTGTTACGTTAGATCGCGTAGCATATTTACGCTAGCGTTTTTTCTAGGCACTCGTACGTACTTTGGTCATTTTACGCTTCCCAAACCCTACCTTAAATTTTCAAAGCGTAAGTACTGATGTACGTAATGGATTCATGCATGTAACGGCCTAACCCGGCCCATACTGTATGATTTAAATGTCTCCCTCCGCCTACAAAGCATATTTACAGGTGTCGAATGGATGACACGCCCCATCGTTCGTAATTACACTAATGGTATGTACGTTCAGCGTTACGTAGCGTAACACCTGCCGCGAGCATGCACAGTACATACAAATTGGCGATTTTACGTCAGCAGCTAGTGTAAAAACGCTAGCGTACGTAGCTCAAGATCTGGCCCATTGAGAGCATGTGATAGCCAATGCCAATTCCGATTTTTATGTCCTTCTAAAAGACTCTAAAATTAGTGCCCCTCTCTGCTGCTGGCCCCAGACATGCATCCAAACAATTACATAAAATGGAGGTTCCTCAAATCAGTTTATAGGTTAATAGTAACAGTTGCATGAAGGCAGGGGTAATCTAAACAACACCAAAGAAAAAAGTCCCCCAGAATGTCCCAGACATGCTTCCAAACACCATCCACCTCTCTGTATTAAAATTGATTTGAGCAACCACCATAACGTGTGACTGTTTAGAAGTAGTCTGGAACCAGCAGCTGACACGGGATGTTGGTCCACAGAAGCTATTTTAGAAGAAATTTAAGACCACATGATATAAGAACCCAATGTAGAGACTCTCAATGATTAGAGTTAGAACCAACTCAACAGAAAAGCTTTGAAAGTGGCTGCTGACTTATCATATATTTACAAATGTGTGTAACTAATGTTTCTGCAATTTATTGGTCCACAGAAGCTCTTTTGGAGGCCTTAATGGGTGCCTGTAGGTTTGTGAAGCTCTCCAATAGAAGGACTCTCACTGTGTAGCATTAGGACCACCTTAGGAGAAAAGCCTTGAAAGTGGCAGGTGGCTTATTGTATATTTGCAAATATGTTGTAACTAATGTTTCTGCATTTTCTTTTACAGATAGTATGGCAAGTAAGTGAAGTTAACTACTGGCTAATAGCAGTGTGCTGGGGCACTTTTTCCTTTGTTCCTCACACTTAAAATTCCCATTATTTGTGTGTTATTTTCCCAAGCATATGATGCAGGGTTTTTTACACTCCAGTCTGGGTCAGGCCAGTTGAGTACAAAAGGTGTATAAAAAAGATTCTGCTGTCATCTTTGTGACAAAGAAAGATAGTGCTTTAGAGAGAGAATGGGATTTGTATTTCATTGTGTTTTAGATATAGTAACATACTTAAAGATCTCAATCTAGAAACTACTGCATTTAAAAAGCAAACATTCTAAACCCTTGAGTTCTGATTTCTTTTGAATACCATGCTCATTGTTCCTCTGAAACCTTATGAAAATAAAGACCCAGACAACTTTGTATGTGTCAATTAATAGTAATAAAAAGTTAAATTAATGAATATTAAGTTATTATTAACCAGATTTGTGGCAAAGTAAGCAGAGGCAAGCGCCAAACAATCTACTAACACTACACAACAACTAGTGCTTCATGGCTAAAGGATGTCTAGCTGCCCATACCTGCAAATGTCCATTCCAAGGAGCTACAACAGAATATAAAGAACCAACATTCAAACACACTAGAGGAGAAGAAAAAAAGACCAAACACCAGCAACAGTTAACCACTAGAAGGATGCAGTTGACCAGGGTCAAGGGTGAAAACCCTACAAGCAAACAATCATAGCCAAATAAATTTGGACTATAATTGAACTAAACCTTGGTATCTCATTTGTGCACCCCAAGAAAAAGGCCAAGATAAGTCCTTGTTAAATGCCAACACAACTGCCATCCAGCCTAATTTTTCACAAGGTAAACTGATGTAAGTCTTGTAGGCACCAGGCCAAGTTTTCACAGGGATCTCACCGCTCCACAGCCCAGGGTGCCGCCTGTCTCTGATAGTCTATTGTCTGACTTCTGAGTGTGGTGCTTAGAAGGCGAGAGTGCCGCAATGAAAGTGCTTTCCTGTGGCTGCTCCTTAAGTAAATGTTCAACTTACAATTGCGTAACGTTGGTTGATAAGGTGCAGTATCAGCACATATTGAAAGTGCAGTTCATGTGCATATAATCAATTATTCTCAAAGTGTTGGTAGATCTAGTAAATAATACTGACACATTTGATGAAATTATTGATTTCTTCAGAGAATAGACAATTTGAGAATAATTGATTATTTGCAAATTCGCCTGAACAGCTAATGACAGGTGTTCCTTTCCCGCATGGGCCCTGAACTTCTGCCACCATCAATTGCAACTGTGCTGTAAATCTGCTTCTGTGCGCCTAATGCAGCAAAATCTGCAGCGCAAGGCAGCATCAGATCAAGACTTCTCCTCAGCGCACCTGCCAGCACGCAAGGTCGCAGACTGCACCGGCAGTCCACACCCATCTGCAAGTCGCCTCCTGTATGTCCCAAAGCTCAGGGCTCCTCAACCTGGGCAAGATACAATTGGCCTGGGCAAGATAAAGAGGCGGCTCCTCCTTCCCGGCTTCCTTATAAACCTTCCGCCAATCCTCCAGGCCTTCCTTCCTTCTTCCCTCTCTTCCATGATTCCTTCCCTGTGTCATGACATGTTATTAAAAATCAAGCTCCAGCAGCTAGATCCACTAAATTAAGAGATGTTGCCCATAGCAACTAATTAGATTCTTGTATTACAGGTTCGGATTCACAGATACGTAGTTTTCGTCTTACGTACGTTGTTTTAAGAATTGAGCTACTAAGCATGTATAGTAGCTTATTTACGCTATCTACGTACCATTTCTGTACATAGATTGCGTACAGAGATGGTACGTAGATAGCGTAAATAAGCTACTATGCATGCGTAGTAGCTCAATTCTTAAAACAACGTACGTAAGACGAAAACTACATAACTGTGAATCCGGACCACAGTCTCTAGTATGTAATAGGATAGTGAGGGCTAGAATCTTATTGGTTTCTATGGGCAACATCTCCACTTTTCCGCAGTTTAATGAATCTAGCCCCAGGGGTTTTGCTTCTTTGAGCCTATGCAGTCCCAGTTTTCTTATTCTCAGCTGACATCAATATAAGTACACGTAGTAATTTGATTGGATACGCTGCCATATCAATCATGATAATGGACCTGATTCAGATCTCCGTGCAAGTTACATGCTCCTGGAACTCCCCATTGTCGTAAGGAATTAAGTCCCTACCTTAACTTCTCTGCAGAACTGTGCGGAACTGTTGCTCTCCTCCCCCCGGCCATTCATTAGCACGCCTCACCCTGCCTGTGTGATGGGGTTTAGGCATGCAAATTTAAAGTGCCATACAATAAAGACCATAACAGATCAATATTCTCCTGAGTTCTTTCATACTCAATAAAGTTTCGTACAGAAGCATTTAAGACACGTAATGTCTGGCGGGTTCTTTTCTCCGGAATGAAAATCATATATCTGAAATACAGACAGCATCGAAAACCATGCCTAACTAGAAGGTTTTTCTAATGAATGGGTAAGTATGCCAAATTTATCTTTTGCAACTTACCCATGAATGATGAAACACCCGCCGCAGTCTCACTGGTTAGTTTACAAAGGGGTCTTAGGGATAGGCTGCGGGGAGGGGATTCTTAGGGGTAGGCTTCAGGGAGGGGAGTCTTAGGGATGGGCTGCAGGGAGGGGAGTCTTAGGGATAGGCTGCAGGAAGGGGAGTCTTAGGGTTAGGCTGCGGGGAGGATTACAGTTAGGGTAATGGATTAGGATAAGGTTTGGGGTTGGCTAAATACTCGCCGCTGCAGATTCACTGGGAGCTTTGATTACTTCTTCTCAGTGAGGCATGAGCAATCGATTGCAGAGCCACTTCGAAACTGGCTGGTAGAAAATAACCCTTTCACAGAAGGGATGTTCTCACCGCAGACGCACACCCACATCTGGAGAACGCATGTGCCAATGCTACATGACTAACGTAAGTCCCCATACAGACTTAGACCCAGATCCTGGGCTACGGCCAACAAGGGAATTACGTACATAACGTACGTAATTCCCGTTGTGAAAGTTGTGCGCATGTGCACAACCTTCTTACAACGCCGTAAGGTACGGCGTAGATAACGTAAGTTACGTTCGCCGACTCTTATTAAAAGGGGGCTCCCCCCCCTTTACGCATGTCGTATTTCCGCTGTGACGGCGAAGATAGACATGCTAATTAGGGGATGGGGCGGGGGAAGCCCCGTTACGACCAGGTATGCAGCCGTAAGGCCGCATACGTAATCGTAAAAGTTAGGGTAGGAATCTGGACATGTAAGTGTCCAGATTTCCTACCGACAGCGGGGAGCGCACCAGGCATGAACCCCCATTACGATGCCGCCCGTACTGACCTCGGGCAGCCATAAGGCACCCGTAGATCAGGATTCGGGCCTTATTTCTTAATCAGGGCCAATGTCATCCTGCTTTGCATATTTCTGTCTTTTGGAGCAGTTTTGATTATATGAGATGATTAAATCACCTGAATAAATTTATACTTACAAAGTGCTATACTTTGTACACATCTATTTAATTTATGACTATAAACTAGTTCAGTTTCCACCAGCTTAGATTCTTTTGGCTTTAGTTTTTATTTTTATTTTTTTATGCTTTTAAGTAGCTTTAACTCTCTACCTGTAAACATGAGGTAAAATCATCTCTGCAATAACTTTATCTTGCTTTAATTCAGGGAGACAATAATTTGCCATTTTCAAATAACTGATCTCGTTTTAGGCAGCTGCCAGAGAACAGGACTCAGTAGCAGAGATGAGTTGACGTATCTGTCTCACCTCTTGTATAAATCATTACTGACAGATGTTTTAAATATAGATTATGTTAAAGGAATCTTACTGTTACCTAAATCCTTTCTCTCATGACCTATAACTGATGACAAAAAGGGGTAATAAATCTCATTTTACTGTCCTGTTCCCTTTCCCTCTATTTTCCGTAACTAATAAATCATCTCTATCTTGCACCCTTGCACTTTTATAAGTTTGATCAATATTTTATATATAATAACCTTTAACAAAAAAAAAACCTTGATATATTTAATTAGTTATCATGTATTCCCTCTGAATTATAACTTCTCTGCAGGATTCAACTTATTCAGATGTTTCTGGAATAAAGGAACACTAAATGCAATTAAAAGTATAAATGAGGACATCCAAAAGTGCTTACCAGACATCTGTCAGGAGACCATTCGAATGAACAATGAACTACAGCTTCTTCTATCAGCTTCCTTTTCACACCCCTCCAGCCATCATTTTCCAGGCTCTCCTACCTGAAGATGTTACTAGTTTACATGCTGGCTGGTGTG
>WWET01003110.1:52651-81065 GCA_011038615.1 Limnodynastes dumerilii | reverse complement strand
CCGTACGAAAATTCGCAGAAAATACGCTGAGCGTACGGGCTTAGCACGCCCATACTGTACAATTTAAATGGCTATCCCCGCCTCCCTGTAGTAAAACGGGCGCCCAGCCGACCATCGTAAAAAAAATACGCCCCGCGAGCGAAAAATACGCTCACAATACGCCCGCTATTCGCTCATGACGCTCGGGCGACCGGAAGCTGTCATACTGGGCATGCGCGTTGCGAATTTTTTGCCGAATTTTCGCATACGCTCGTTGTACGCTCGCTTGCGATCGTTGCTCTGGATCAGGCCCATTGAGAGGCAGAAGTGCAAGAATGATGTTTAATGCATAAGTTTATATTATTTTTTGTCTTCACAACCCCGTACTTGATCTACATACGTCCTTGCTACGCATGCATAGTAATTATTTTACGCAATCTACGTATCATTTTGTTACGTAGACGCATGCATAGTAATTATTTTACGCAATCTACGTATCATTTTGTTACGTAGATTGTGTACATGTGGTCTTTAAGACCGCGTATACGCAATCTATGTAATGAAACGATAGAGTGCTTTAGAATTGCCCATAGTCCAACGCACAAAACGCTCGGGGCCCTCCAATTTGTATTCACCTCTGGATCAGCCCCTCAGTATATGGACAGATGTAATATTGTAGGGGAGAGACCTCAATCAATTCTAAACTGCAGTTTATGTATAATGCTACTCTGTGCTTGGGTCCTATAAGCAAAAGCCGACAGTGTCTCACTGCAAGCAAAAATATCCCCAAATAATCTGCGTCTCTTGTATTGCAAAGAGGTTTATCCAGAGAAAGTCTCCTAAAGGCGAGATCTGTCCGGCAGGGTTGGAGAATATTCTCCACAGAAAGAAAAGTCCAGTCTATACATTGCCGGCAAAATCCTCGCTTTCTGTGATTTTGATCTACAATGAAAACATTCCAGCTGTAATCACACCCCTGCTTTGTGATTTCCGTATGGTACTACAAGCACCAGCATACCCTGGCATTCAGAGCAGCATGTATAACTACTAACAATGCTGTGTCAATGGTCCATTCATTTCAATGGGTGTTTCTAAAGGAGTCATTGAAGCAGATGGGCCATTGGCTGGATAGGCATCACAGCACAATACAAGTACTCATGTTAGCGACTGTTGTCAACAATGATCATTTTTGGATGAAGTTTTTCAGTGGCTTCAAAATTTAATAGTACCAGATTAATCCCGGAATTATCAAACAGGTGTTTTATACAGTCAGTCGTTCTATGGATAATATTTACAACAATCAGATGTTTTTATTGTGAGATAGAAAACATTAAGGCCAAGGTAATAGATGTCTCAGTGACCTGATGGTATTGGTCAATACCCACTATCAATCACCATACTGAACAGAGAAAGGGAAGAATTGATGTCTGACTGAGAATATAAGACACAGCTTAATAACAAAAATGATATATTCAGGATGGATAAAAGTTTACATTTCAAAATAATCAAAATTCATTAAAATGTTAAAACATAAGTTGGAGGAAAGCAGAGAAACCCAAGTCCAGAGAGATTACCAGTGTCCACCAACTATGAATCCAGCCCGAGTGCCAGGTAAAGGGAAAATCAGGAATCCAGCCACACTCTCCTACCACAGTGGGTTCTGGAGACCTGAGAGATCTCCACTAACCCCCTGAGATGGGGGAGTGCCGCTATCCCCCTGGTTACCCTTTACCCAGGACCCAGGCTGGATTCCTAATTGGTGACACTGGTAAACTTTCAGGGCTCGGGTCTCTGTGCTGTATTTTAACATTAAAACATCCTGCTGTGGGGGGCGTGGCTTGGAGCTCGATGGAGTAAGTCGCATAGGACTTAGCTCCTCTTTAATATCCGTCTTATCAAACACATATACCCGGCACATCGGCAGTATTTCTCCCTCCCAGTGCTCCTGGCTGCAGTGATTACCCCTTGAGGTTGCCTGGCGTGTTCCCCGTCGGTTGGAGGCTCCGGTGACTAGGCGCCGCTGTGCATACGTGAAAGGGCCTCTAGTGAGGTGCGGAGAGCGGAGGCGCTGGGGTGTTGCGGTGGTTCGGCTGTCCTGAACCCTGGGTGTGGGTCCCCTGATACCTGGAGAGGGACATTGGAGAGGTCCGGTCTGCGGCTGCGGTGTGGGGAGGCCCAGCGGTCCCTTCATAGGCGGCAGGAATAGGCACGAACGGGCGCCATTTTAACTGCGGCAGTCCCACATTACTGAGGACAGCGGTTAGGAGGTACAGGACTTGTGGGTGTTCGTGTCTGGTGCAGGGCTCAGACGCCCACTCCCACTCAGGCTACAGCTATTCCCTGGTGCTCTGTAACTTACAGTCTTGCTCCCCTTGTGTATATCCCTCTCAAGCCCTGCTGTCCCTGCCACATATATATACCCAGAGTGTGTACTGGTTACTTACTTGCCTCAGTGACTGGAGGCTCTGGACTGACCCTAAGACTCTCCTAGGATTCTCTGCCCTGGTCTAAGTTTATATACAGTGCCACAATACCTTGTCTCATCACAGTCTGCAGCATTCCTATGAGGGGGATCTATAGTGACACTCCTGTGTGAGTTTCTTCCTGCTCCAGCTATATATAAAGTATCACTGTGGCTCTCTACACTGTTTCTATACTGCTCTGCCTCACTACAGGACAGTGGCCTAGGAGCCATCAAGTGGAATATAAAGTGGCTCATCTGGTAACACTGACCCTCTTGTTCAGTTTTATAATACTTCAACTTCTCCTCGTGGTGTACGTTTCTTCTGCCAAATTGCTCTGAAGGCCCTCTCAAGGTGTGGGATAATTAACTAAATAAAGGACGATTTTCTGTGCCTTCAAGTTTTAATTACATATACATACCTAACGCTTCGGTTCTACCTGTTTCAAGAACTGTGTTGTGTACTTACCTTGCTGCATGGTTGCACTACAGTGGAGCTCTCCAACGCGGCCTACCTTGCCTGTGCCAGCGAAGTCCTCTCACTCCTTACTGCTCACAGACCAACTACCTGGTGTGGTATCACCCTCTTACCTTCACAGACGCCTTGCTCCTTCTCACGATGGGGAAACATACGCAGGCAACTTCTGCTGCAGCCCGTCTGGAAAGGTTTAGCAGGCAATCGTCAACTAACTCTCAGGCACCCCCTCAGGCTTCACCACCGTCTCCGGATCCGCTGGAGGCCGGCACTTCTCCTACTGTAACGGAGGCACCTACGCTGCAACAAGTCCTTCTAGCCATCACTTCCTCTGAGCAGAGACTGACCACCCAGATAGGAAAAGTACAAAGTGATATCTCTCTGCTGCGACAGGACCTGCAGCTCACTCGTGAAAGAGTGGGGGAGGATGGTGGAACTTCAGACCCAATTCCAGGCGTGTAAAACTAAGCTTACTGATCTGGAAGGAAGGCTTAGAAGAAATAATTTGCGCTTCGTGGGTCTCCCGGAGACGGCAGAGGGCTCGCAACCTGAGTCTTACCTGGAAGCCTTGTTAATTAAGGAATTTGGAAAAGAAGCTTTCTCACCCCACTTTGCGGTTGAGCAGGCGCACAGGATTCCGTTCCAACCTCCAGTGCCTGGGGCTGCCCCACGCACGTTCATAGCAAAATTCTTGCACTACAAAGATAGAGACACTATCCTACGACTTATGCGACAAGGGGGACCTATCAGGATTGATAATGCTTCGGTCTCAGTCTTTCCAGACTACGCCCTGGAGGTCCAGAAGAATAGGGCACAATTTACTGAGATAAGAAGAAAGTTGCGAGAACACCAGCTGCCCTACTCTATCCTCTTTCCGGCCAGATTGCGAGTGGTGGCAGGGGGAGAGACTCACTTTTTCGCTACGCCGCGGGAGGCTGAGACCTGGCTGGAAAGAACCTACCGGCGAAGACCACCTCCACCGTGACCATCAGAGACGGCGCTGCCTGCTTACCTTTTTGGTGGACTTTGAGTGCCCTCCAGGGCCTAATCAGGTTTCCTGCACTGATTATCAGGTTTACTGTTTAATTTGGGTATATGCTCAGTCCCTCCTAAATTAGGAAAAGGTGCCATATACGGGTTTAGTAGTAGCCGCAGCCTATAGGCTGTACATTTCACGCTCCAGGTTATTCACTGTTTTTTCTTTAACATAGGATCTGTTATAGTTTAAGATTTAAGGGGAGGGTAGGGGTATTTTGTGGGTGACAGGTATACCTTAGTTCTAAGGGGTATATGGGGTGGGGGTTGAGTGGGGTTTTGTACTGCTTCTTAGCAGATAGTTTAATCTTTTGGGTTTTATTTTCTGAATACAAAACATGGAATTCTTTAGCTGGGGTCGAGTTCATGGTGGGATTTGGCAGAGTCATGATGCATGTATTTTATGTACAACTGTTCTTTTTCTTGTTGCTGATATTGCTGCTGTTGGTGTTTGAATGGTGCCGCGTCGAGCTGTCCCTTCCATTGGGGGGGTTGCCTGATGTGCTCTGTCGGGGGGCCGCCCCCTGCAACATTTGTGAGTAACCAATTCTGTTATGTCTGCACATAGGGGAAAAAGGGTAACACTACTGACATGGAATGTTAGGGGGCTCAATGATAGGGTTAAGCGCTCATTGGTGATGAACTATCTTAGGAAACAGGGTCCTGACATTGTTTGCTTATTAGAGACCCATCTAACAGGGGAGAAGATTCTTTCACTAAAACGACAGTGGGTGGGCTGGGCTTACCACTCCACCTTCTCTACACATTCCCGGGGCGTTTCTATTCTGGTCCGTAAGCACCTCAATTTTGCCCTGGACGATATCCACATAGACCCTGTAGGTAGATACATTTTTCTTAAAGCCACTGTTGACATGTTCCCAATGCTTTTGATGGCATTATACATTCCTCCTCCCTACTCAAGTAACCTCCTGAAACCGGTAATGGCATATATGGCCAAGTTTCCCTCTTCCCAGGCGATACTAGTGGGGGATTTTAATAATGTGCTGAGTCCGCGGCTCGACAGATGGCGGGAGCTGGGCTCTCCACCAGCACAGGTCTCCTCCACTTTTGCGAGTCTGGTTTCAGAAATGGGATTAGTAGATGCATGGCGTCACCGTAACCCCACTGACATTGTATTTTCGTGTCATTCGTCCTCCCACCATGCATTTTCAAGAATTGATCTGGCGCTGATATCCCCGGGCCTCCTGCCCATGGTGCTGGAGTCTGGGTACCTCTCTAGGGGGATCTCGGATCACTCGCCCCTGCTCCTCACTTTCCAAACCTCCAGTCCTGTGGGTATACGTTTCTGGAAACTTAATCCGTATTGGTTAGACCTGATTGATCAAGGGGGAAGTGTTGTGACCACTTGGGAGGGATTTTTTGCCGATAACCCCATGGGGGGGGATCACCTGTCACCTGGGACGCCTTCAAGGCATACTTACGGGGATCCTTCATTGGGGAGATCTCTAAAGTTAAGAAGAAGAGTAGGCAAACTGAGAATCTCCTAGAACAATCGTATAGGGACCTAGAGATCAGATATCTAGTATCGCACTCCCTTGCAGACAGGGTGGGCTGGCTGAGGGCTCAATCTGAATGGGTCCGTTTTCTTACTGATAAGACAAAGGCTAAGCTTTTGTTCTCCAGCCATAATCAGTTCTTACACACTGATGCCTGTGGAAGTTATCTGGCTCGGCTGTCGCGAGACGGGGCATCGGCCGGTACTATAGCGGCCGTCGAGGACCATACAAACACTTTGCAGTACGAGGGACCAGCTATAGCAGGGGTATTTTATGATTATTTTCAGGAGTGTTGTCAATCACGGGTGCAGTACTCGCCCGATGCTTTGGTTTCTTACTTGGATAGAATAAAGTTGCCGCAATTAGATCATGCGGCCCGTGCCCTCCTTAATGCGCCCATTACGGAGTTAGAAATAGAGGCTGCGATCTCCACTGTCCCGAATCATAAGGCCCCGGGCTCTGATGGCGTCCCAGGTGAGGTGTACAAGAAATACAGGGAGTTTATGGTACCTAAATTATTGGAGACTTTTAACTTAATTTTTGAGTCTGGCCAGCTCCCCCCTTCTATGTCGGAGGCTTTGGTAGTGCTGATAGTTAAGCCAGGCAAGGATCCGGTCCGGCCTGAGTCATATAGACCCATCTCACTCCTCCCCACGGATGTGAAGATTTTGGCTAAAATCCTTGCCTCTAGGCTTAATATGGTTATTGGGGGGGTCATTCATCCGGATCAAACGGGCTTCATGCCGGGGAGAACAACGGCCACTAATCTGAGGCGCCTGTTTATGAGGTTGCAGGTGGAAAGGGGGGAGGAGAGCAATTCAGTGATTGCGTCCCTGGATGCGGCCAAAGCGTTTGATTCGGTTGAATGGCCCTACCTGTGGGAGGTTCTCCGTCGTTTCGACATGGGGGATCAGTTCATTAAATGGGTACAGATTTTGTATTCAGCTCCAACTGCTCGAATATGTGTGAATGGCCACACTAGTGAGTCGTTTCCCCTAGGTCGTGGCACTAGGCAGGGGTGCCCCCTGTCACCTACTCTGTTTGCTTTGGCAGTGGAGCCGCTGGCTTGTTTAATCCGCGAGACGGAAGACAATCGGGGGCTCCCTACGGGTGGGGCTCCTGACAAAATTGCATTATATGCAGATGATATGCTCCTCTTTCTCGCGGATGCTGGTGACTCCCTGACAAACCTCCTTTCTGTGATGGAAGAGTTTGGATTCTATGCGGGTTTACACATTAATTGGAACAAGTCTAACTTATTCGCTCTTGGCCAGGGCGCCCGGGTCAGAGTAGAAGTGGTGATAGCAAGAAAGTGGATGGCTGTTGAGTCACCGAGCCTGAGAGAATGGATACAGCTAGTTAATGATACCTTGGCGCATGAGAAATTTGTTTACCAGTCCAGGGGGGCCCCGGATAAGTTCTATAAAATTTGGACACCGTGATTGACTCCATCAATGGGACCGGTATAGTGCCCTTTGTCCCACAGCTCGGGCGGCACACGACACTGACCAACTCTGATCTGGTTCTTTTTCTACGATATTTGCTGATACTGTATTATGTTGTACCTGTATTGCAATGTCAGAATATTTGTAACATTATATGTTTCTGCTGTGCATGGGACCATGTATATTCTGCTAATTCTGTGTCACGGAAATTTCCCTGTTCTTAATGTTTGGGGGGGGTTTTGAATTGTCGTGTTTGTTTTGTTTCTGAAAAATGACAAAATCAATAAAAACACTTGATTTAAAAACATTCTGGGATTCTCTCCCGGTTTCTTGTTCTTGTTGTTCAGTAGTTACTTCTTTGTGGGTTTTTTAGTAAGCTTTTGTTTCTTGCCAATTTTCAGCTTTTTTGCTGTCGTTGCCTTTGGGATTATCGGCTTAGGTAGTTTTTTCATAGCCCCTTTTTTTGTTGTTGTTGTTCTGGTTTTTATGCCAGTTTTTTCTGCTTTTTCCTTCTTTGTGCTTTTATCAACAGTTCTTGGTTTGGCTGTTTTATTTTTGCCTGCATTCTTCTTGGTAGTTGTTTTTGGCTTCTGTGGTGTTTTGTGATGATCAGCATAATCACTGTCACCCTTTTCAATGTCTCTTTCATGATGTTTTTTGCCCCAAGGAATAACTAAATGATGAAAGAGGAACAGTTATTACAAAATAACTAACAGTGACCACTTATTCGTGATGTTCAGACAGTTGACCAAGTACTAATCAGCATTCTTTCAGAAGAAAAGCGGGGACAGAATGGAGAAGAAACTGGGTACAGAGCAGAGGAGAGACTATGGACAGAACAGAGGAGAAACTATGGACAGAGTGGAGGAGAGTGTGGGGATAGAGCAGAGGAGAAAGCAGAGTAAAGAGCAGGGACAGAGCAGAGGAGAGAGCAGGGACAGAGTGGAGGAGAAAGCAGAGGAAGGAGCACTGACAGAGCATAGGAGAGAGCAGGAACAGAGCAGAGGATAGTGTGGACAGAGTAGAAAAGAGAGTGGGGACAGGGCAGAGGAAAGAGCAGGGGCAGAGATTAAGAGAGAGAAGGGGCAGAGGAGAAAGCAGGGTCAGAACAAAGAAGAGAGAGGGGACACAGCAGAGGAGAGAGCAGAGGAGAGAAGCAGGGACAGAGCGGAGGAGAGAGCCGGGGTACAGCGGTGAAGAGAGCAGAGACAAAATGGGGGAGAAAGTAGGGACAGAGCGGACTAGAAAGCAGAGACAGAACGGATGAGAAAGCAGAGACAGAGTGGAGGAGAGAGCAGGGACAGAGTGGAGGAGAAAGCAGAGACAGAGTAAAGGAGAGAGCGGGGACAGAGCGGAGGAGACAGCGGGAACACAGTGGAGGAGAGAGCAGGAGCAGAGGAGAGAGTGGGGACAGAGCAGAGGAGAGAGCAGGGACCGAGAAGTGGAGAGAGCAAATACAGGAGAGATCAGGGACAGAGTTGAGGAGAGATCAGGGACAGAGAGGAGGAAAGAGCCGGGATAGAGTGGATGAGAGAGCAGATACAGAGCGGAGGAGAAAGCAGGGACAGAGTAGAGGAGAGACCATGGACAGAGCGAGGAGAGAGCAGGAACAAAGTAGAGGAGAGCGCAATGTCATTTTGTCACAATGAAAAAAAGAAGATTTACAAAAACCATTAAAAAAAAGTATGGAATGGGAGATATTTGAGGTCAGAGTAATCTGGAGTTTGGGTAATAAACAATTGGTTGCATATAAAATAAAACAGGATATAAAATATAGTGATTAATTACCTGGTTTCTCTCTTTTTAGAAGTCTGATTGGATTAAAGAAAGATCTCCGCTCATTGCTCTCAGGCACTAGGTCCATCTCTTCCTGACCTTCAAGAGATTTTCCTCGTGCTTTGAGACTGAAATATAAGAATAACAATAAGTGGTCAGCTGATAACAGAGAGCCATAGCTCCTTTATCATATCACAGGACAGGGCCGTGCCTCTCGTCAGCTGATAACAGAGAGCCATAGCTCCTTTATCATATCACAGGATAGGGCCGCGCCTCTCGTCCGCTGATAACAGAACCATAGCTCCTTCATCATATCACAGGACAGGGCCACTGAGGCTACTGACACTGTCCCTGAAGCTCGCATACAAAGCATGACCACCATTTCCTCTATACGCAGGTGGATCCCATATAGGCCAACCATCGCCTGTGTTTGGATTTATAGCACGCGGGATGCTTTCGTTTTTGTGTTCAGGGACTAGATTTACTAAAGTCGAGATTGTTGAAATCGCCACTGTTTGCTATTTTTTTGTTGTGATTTTGAAATCTCTGATATACTAAAGGCGATTTTCCTATTAAATCACCAGAGATGGGTTTTTTCCAAAATCGCCCTTCTTGAGCTATCTGTGGCGATTTTTCCCATTCATGAGATCTAAATCTCAGATTTACTAAGGTGCGAGTTGTAAAATTGCTATATAATGGGAGCAAAAATTGCCACAGATAATAGAGGTGAGGGTGATTGTCGTTTTTTACGCTCAGAAAAAAAAACCATGCGCCTTTAAAAAAAATAATTTTAAATACTTAACATGGCTGCCGCGGCAACCATTTAACCCTAAGCATGCTGTGCCATCTCGTACTATAAGGCACAACATGCCCTTGTATTCCAGGACATGCTGTGCCTTATAGTACCCTAAGAGGCAGCATGCAAAGGGTTAATGGCATGCTGCCACAACCAAGCGTGCACCGCTAACACCAGACTACATACATTGCCCCTCTGTAACACTAAAAAGTAACCTGTCCCCTCATAATAGACACTGTCCCTCCGTAATGAATAAACACTGTCCCTCCGTACATAGAAAACACTTTCCCTATGTCCACAATACACACTGGCCCTCCGTACATAGAAAACACTGTCCCTATGTTCACAATACACACTGGCCCTCCGTACATAGAAAACACTGTCCCTATGTTCATAATACACACTGTCCCTATATACCTAATACACACTGCACATTTTAAACAAAAATAAAATATGTAGGGACTTTTAATATAAGCATTTTTACTCTAGTCACATTTGGTTTTTGTAATCTGCATTGTTTAGAATGCACGGAGGGACAATGTTTATTAGCTATATAGGGACAGTGTTAAGTATGTACGGAGGGACAGTGTTTGTTAGGTATATAGAGACAGTGTTTATTATGAAGGTAGAGCCAGTATGTATTGTGGCATAGGGACAATGTTTATTATGTATGGAGGGGCAGTGTTTATTAGCTATATAGGGACAGTATTTATTCATTACAGAGGGACATTGTGTATTGTGGCATAGGAACAGTGTTTATTATGTACGGAGTGGCAGTGTTTATTATGTAGGGAGGGACAGTGTTTAATTATTATTACGGAG
The DNA here is from genome assembly GCA_011038615.1 of Limnodynastes dumerilii. NCBI lineage: Eukaryota > Metazoa > Chordata > Amphibia > Anura > Limnodynastidae > Limnodynastes > Limnodynastes dumerilii. The sequence continues at coordinate 70,759 of WWET01003110.1, read as the reverse complement.
GGACAGTGTGTATTGTGGCATAGGGACAGTGTTTATTATGTACGGAGGGGCAGTGTTTAATCATCAAGAAGGGGACAGGTTAGTTTTTAGTGTTACAGAGGGTCAATGTATGTGATCTAATGTTAGCGGTGCATATTGGGGTTGCGGCAGCATGCCATTAACCCTTTGTATGCTGCCGCTTAGAGTACTATAAGGCACAGCATACCCTGGAATACAAAGGCATGCTGTGCCTTTTAGCACTAGATGACACAGCATGCAAAGGGTTAATTGGTTGTCACGGCAGCCTATTTTTTTTAAACTTATGTCCTACGATGTCTAGCGATTTTTAAAGAGTTCATTTACTGCGATTACAAGCTTAATCGCGGCAAGTAAACCCTAAAAAAAATCACCAGACATTGATGTTGTTTAGAAATCGCTAAACATAATTAGCCCATAGCAAATTCAGCGATTTAAAAAAGCTATGGCGATGTCCAGCGATTTCTATTGACGATTTTAAATCCCCCTTAGTAAATCTAGCCCCAGGTCTAGATTAGGTGCTTATTGTGCAATAAAATGTTATTAAAAAGAATAAAAAGATAAATAATGTGCAGTAACTTACCAGAGTCTGATGAGCATACCAAGAATCAGGGCCAATACTAAGCCAAAGGCACAAGTTGCAGCAATAGTGATCTTTGCCAGTGTTGGATAGTACCGAAAAACTGTTCAAAAGAGAAAGAATAATTGCCGTGAGCTGCAGTTACCCAAAATTCCTGGAGCTGCCCCGGTGGGTATTATAGGTAATAATCGTCAACCCTAAATTTGGATTCCAGGAGCAATGACTAAATTCCAGGAGACCCTTGGACATTCCAGGAGAGTCGTCAGCTATGAACTAGCTGCACTCATTTCATACACGGTCTACTATAAGCTGTGTAATGTGAGATGTGCGCACATTATAACACAATATCATCATATCCCTCCAGCCGGCTATATTCCAGAATAAGCCGTCACTGTACCTGTGACCCAGAAGATGTTCTGGGAACTTTCCTCTCCAGGCTCAGAACCTTCAAAGAAAACAAATATTAAATGTTATTAATGAGGAAACAGCAAAGGATCACACCCAGGTCAGTAATATTGTCTCCCCGTGTCCTGTGTAAGGAGATTTATTGGGCGTCATATTAATTCCTTCACTGTCGCCGACTTAGAGCTTACATTGACAAATGTCACACTGATGTCAGGGGAAGGGAGTGGTGCATAGAAACTATCACCACATTATCATGGATAACACAGGAGGAGATCCACAGTGTGAAAATAAGAGGAGATCTGGAGGACAGTTACACCTGGGTAATACCATGATGAATGTCAGGGGGGTGAGATTAATGTTTCTCTGTGCATGCAGGGAAAATACTGACCAGCGTTACTATTACACTTTTATTTATCACCTCACATCTCTAATACTATTATATTATTATATTATTACACATATACTGACCAGCGTTACTATTACACTTTTATTTATCACCTCGCATCTCTACTATTATATTATTATACAGATACTAACCAGTGTTACTATTACACTGTTATTTATCACCTGACATATCTAATACTATTATATTATTACACAGATACAGCATTACTATTACACTGTTATTTATCACCTCACATCTCTAATACTATTATATTATTATATTATTACACATATACTGACCAGCGTTACTATTACACTTTTATTTATCACCTCGCATCTCTACTATTATATTATTATACAGATACTAACCAGTGTTACTATTACACTGTTATTTATCACCTGACATATCTAATACTATTATATTATTACACAGATACAGCATTACTATTACACTGTTATTTATCACCTCACATCTCTAATACTATTATATTATTATATTATTACACATATACTGACCAGCGTTACTATTACACTTTTATTTATCACCTCGCATCTCTACTATTATATTATTATACAGATACTAACCAGTGTTACTATTACACTGTTATTTATCACCTGACATATCTAATACTATTATATTATTACACACAGACACTGACCAGCGTTACTATTACACTGTTATTTATCACCTCACATCTCTTATACTATTATATTATTATATTATTATAACTTAGATACTGACCAGTGTTACTGTTACACTGTTATTTATCAATTGACATATCTAATTTTATTATATTATATTATTATTGTTATATTATTACACAGACTGATCAGCGTTACTATTACACTGTTATTTATCACCTCTTATCTCTAATACTATTATATTATTTTTATATTATTACACAGATACTAACCAGCGTTACACTGTTATTTATCACTTGACATATCTAATACTACTATTATTATTATTATTATTATTATTATTATTATTATTATATTACACAGACACTGACCAGCGTTACTATTACACTGTTATTTATCACCTCTCATCTCTAATACTATTATATTATTATCAGGGGCGATATGTTATGATACCAGGGGCGATATGTTATGATACCGGGGCGATACGTTAGAAAGTTGTGGAAACCAGCACTTACTGTACTTAGCCTAACAGAGCAACATGCTCCCAATTAGCGTGTTGTGTTCTCACTAACAAATCCAATCTGGACCTGAATATTAGCACAAATTCCATATGTTTTACAGCAGCTAAAAGACCTGTCTAAAGCTGGACCCCCAACGGAGGCTTTATCAATGATTACCATTCCAGATAAACAAGCATTTGGATCGATATTGTGTAAGTGTGTACAAGACGTTGTTTGAACTTTTAAACTATTAATTTTACTAATCAAACAATATCACCAATTACAGCCAAATGATGCATTCTGAATGTGTAAGTTCTCTGTGCATGTGTGATCATGGTATTACAGATACTGACCAGTCTTACTATTACACTGTCATTTATCACCTCACATCTCTAATACTATTATATTATTATTATATTATTACACAGATACTGACCAGCGTTACTATTACACTGCTATTTAGACTTGTGCTAGGAGACATCAACTCTCAACTCTAATACTATTATATTGTTATTATATATTATTACACAGATATTGACCAACATTACTATTACGCCCTTTCTCCTGCAATTCAAAGTGTTTTTTCCAAGGTGTAACTTTCCTCCTGTTTACCTCTTATTCTTCTTTGGATCCAGTACTATGCTTTTGCTGCTATTCAATTCAGAAAGAGAGGCCCTCCCATATGTAAATATCAATGCTCTGGTGCTGACACCCGTGAGACCCAGTAGGTAACATCAAAGTTGTTTTAAAGTATTATAAGTCTCTGAGTGCCGTCCTATTTGCTATATATATGTATATATATATATATATATATATATATATATATAGAATGTACCTTAAACCCATTGGTTCCTTTAAAGTTCAATTAAATCTACCCCATAATGATGTTGTAGGTTTTATTTTATATTTTCTTATTTTTATAATGATGAAACCTATTTTTGTTATTAATTCTCTTTACAATTATTCTAAAACTGGGGAATTTATTCAAAGACCCAACCTCCTAATTCCATTGTTTCTACCCCTTCTTGCTAGAATGTTACTCACCATTCATGGCATTTATAGGTTCCTGTAAGGTCACCAGAAAGATCAGGAATATAAAGGCCGTTATACGGTTCATGGTCACAGGACGAAGGTGCAATGTTAATCCTGCCCGCTCGATGCTCTCTCCGCTCTGATCTGATCCGCAATGCTCTCCCCGGAATTACCTGACACCGTGCATCTGTGATGTCATAAAGGCAGCTATGATCTGCTGTGTGCAGCCAACCAGCTGGAAGTAAGCTCAATGCTGATTGGTTGTGTATTCATTTACTTACGTAAATAAAAATATTTACACATCCCTATGTTCAATTTTGTTTTCAAAGTGGCTATTGCAACTGTAATGATGTACAGTAAATGTACACAGTGAATCTGGACACAAATGCATTAGTTTTCAGCATATTCATTTTAAACTGCAAATTATGATTTCATTACTAAAATACCTGAATTAGTCTCAAAAGAGCGAAGATTTTTAGTAACACCACTTTAAGGACGTATTTTACCATTAGTGGTATCAAGGAGTCTACATTAACAAGAAACTCAAATAGAATTTTGAAATGGAAAAAGATTGATGCTGTGTTACAGGCAAAGGGCGATCACTCCAAATATTGATGTGATTTACATTTATCCTCTCTTCAAATACCACAAGTAGATTATTTGCTGTGTTTGGAAGGGTTTCACAAGTTTTCTGTATTATACATCCAAAATTAGAATTAGAACTGGCAATATAGGAACGTGAGACAGGCTGTATGCTGCACATGGACTCTAGGAATCAGTTGCACTAGTTCTGTGTATACTTTTTTCTTGCTGAAACAGATAATTCTGCTGTTCCTGGGCATACACACAATGGGCTCCTGGAGGGTGTATACATCGTCCTGGCACAGAGGCTTCTGCTGTTCCTGTCATGCACCCTATATCCTATGGTCCTGGTGCATATATTACCAAGGTCCAGCCAGATGTGGGTCCACGCTTAGAATTTTGATAGGGCCATTCTTTCCCAGCCAGTTCCGAACCAGCTGGGATATCGATTGCTTATGTCTCAATGAGGCATAACAATCAATCCCCGGAGCACCGAATACAGTGCTCTGATAGATAAGTGTTAAAACTCCCTGAACTGTTTCCCTAATGCTAACCCTAACCCTTCCCTTCCATTACTCCATCCCTAACCCTAACCCTCCCTTCTCCCTAGCCTGACCCTAACCCTTCCTTAAGACCCCTCTCCCCTCTCCTAGCGGCAGGTCTGCTGTGGGTGCGGCGAGTCAAGGGCAAAAATGAATGAAAAGGAACTTTCGGCTGTCTCTATTTCTGAAAGCAGCCTAATGGACCAGGAGAATATGGTGAGCTAGTCTAGGAGGTGCTGTGTAGTGTGGCTGGTGCAGTTTAGTGTTTCTGTAGGCAAACTAAAATATTGATAAATAGCCTGGAGAGATTCCCATCTTTCCCACCCTTTGGGTGAATTAGGAGCAGAGCAGCAGATCAGCTTTTGTTCCTGGCCAATCCCCTCTTGCAATGAAGAGTGTGTTGGTTAAGGGATCTCTTCTGCTGAAGCAGGAGCTTCATGTTATTGGTGTGTTTCTATTCCCAGGATCCTTGTTATCTGCAGACTGATATTGTGATATTACTGAGCTGCCTTGTCATAGGTTGAACACTTGTGTAATGACATAGGGCCTGATCCAGACCTATGGCTGCCGTCATTTTTATGGCATCTCTGACGCTCTATGCATGCGCTGGACAGATGTTGCCTGGCGTAATCAATGTCTCTGGGTACCCTGGATCGGGCGTCCGTAACTACAGCCTAGTTAGTTACGGAAGGTAGGTGGGAGGGGGGGAGAAATTAGGGTAAGGTTAGGGCCTTACGACCCTGTGCCCGGCGTAATTACAGACTGTTAAGGTAGCCTTCAGCCGGCATAGCAGTCTGTAATTATGCCGACCACAGGGGGAGTGTCACCTCCCTATCACATATTTCCCTTCCTCTGTTACACATCTGCCTTCTTGTGCCCCCTCTCCGATACAGAGGTAAGGTACAGATTGTGATAGGAATAGGAAAGCGAGAGCTAGAATCTGATTGGTTGCTATGGGCAACATCTCCACTTAACAGACAGACTGGGTGGGTAAGAGAGCTCTGCTTACAAGCTTTCACTCTATAGGACAGTGGGTTTGATACATAAGGGCAAGTTCTATATGTCAAACGGACCAGCCAGGGTGTAACAGTGCTCAGTACTCTATGATCCAGCCACACAGCAGTGTTAGTAACAGAGATGAGGGAATTATAGAATAGAAAAAGAATGTGTGCAGGTTTGTGTTAATATTGTAATAGAAAGGTGAAGTGGTTGTGAATATGGTAAATAAAGTTTAAAAAGGTTAAAGAATTTGATAAGCTTGTGTGAAGAGGGGAGTTTTCAGGAAATGGTAGAGGATAGTCTTAATGGGCGATGATCTGAAATAACGAGCTGGGATATATCTTAAAACAAGTGAGGATATGTATGCAGGTGCACAAGAGGATATTTATTTGATTCTGTAGTATACAGGTAAGAAATGTAGAAATTGACAGAGTGGACTAGCTCCAGATGAACGTATTGCAAAGAAAATCAGTCTTGCTGCTGCATGCAATGCAGACTGTAGAGGGGTAACTTTATATTGTGGGAGTCCAATAATGAAAGCATTGCAGTAATCAATACGGGAGATGATCAGTGCATGAATGAGAGTTTAAGCAGTGTCTTGTGAGATATATTTTTTAGGTGTATAGAACAGGATTTAGAAACATATTGTATGTGGGGCACAAAGGACAGTCAAAGTCAAGGGTAACTCCTAGGCAACGAGGTTGAAGCACAGGGAATATTTCAGTGTTGTCAACGGAAATAGAGAGACCGAGTGAGCAGCTTTTGTTGGCAGGAGGAAATATTATAAGTTTGAGATGGCGGGAGGACATCCAGGATAATATGGCAGAAAGACATTCAGTTGCGCAGACCAGCACAGTACGGGGGGGGGTTCTCCGGGCAGAACGGCCCAATTTCGAAAGTGCCGTTTCCTCCCAGCCAGTTGCGAACTGGCTCGGATTTCAATTGCATGTGCCTCGAGGAGGCATTGCAATCGATCCACGGAGCACCGAGCGACCTTTAGCTTTAGTAGTGATTAAATTATTGGAAAGGTGTGATGTCATAGCCCTCATTCAAGCCTTTAGGGCTGAGGGTGTCTAGAGTGAAAATCCAAAATGACTCTCTCTGGGCCAATCTACGGAGTTTATCTCCTCCCCTTTTGTCTTTCTGAACCACCTCAATGGCCTTCATTTTAAGGCTTGCGGGGTTGGCACTGTGACAAGCAGTGAAATATCAAGGGGCACTATGGTTTGAGATTAGTGATATTCCTAAAATGTTCCGGGATTTGGATTTTTTGTGGTCTCTTTGTCATACCCACGTATTTCAGCCCACAGCCACATTCAAAGAGATAGATAACGAAGGAGCGAAGACAGTTTAAATTGTTCTTAATTTTTAAAAGTCACATTGCCCGAAGAGTCTGAAAACTCCTTATCTCTATGGCAGTGTTTACAGACTTTACAGCAATTACATGGCTAGAAGCCTACTGCTTTAGGTAGACCCTCTGATTCAGGTGTTCAGATGAGTTCAAGAAGTATGGGAAATGAATGATTTCACTGCTCTAGCTTTTTTTTAAATGATGGGCTGGATCCAGACTTAAGTGCATGAAATGAGTCAAGTTAATTGTATTCTTTGCATGCAGGGATATATCTTTGAATTGCTTACTGCCCACAGATACTGACCAGCTTTACTATTACACTGTTATTTAGACTTGGGATAGGAAACATCACCTCTCAACTCTAATACTGTTTGCAACAGATGAAATATGACTCCCCAGCAATCAACATGGTTTAGCCCAGGAGTAACTCATTTTAAGAATTTACTTAAATCTGGAGCTAGCCAGATATCTGGATTTTTCATTCAATTTCGGAGCAAGTACTGGGTCCAATGACAGGACAGTGTTAATTAACAATATATTTGCTTTTTATATCCCTGGTTATATATATTTATAGCCTTGGGGTGGGGTAAGTACATGCCGGAACATCATCAGAATAACAAACAGGGATTGAACACAAGCTAAAGAATCCCTGCAAATAGGCCTCCATTCTCCAATAAGGAAGGTTAAGCAGAGACACATAGTTAATGTGCGGCTGTGTGGTAGATTGGCTGTTCAAGAACGTGACAGTCTATTACGGTACCTATTTGTGGCTCCCCAAAATGTATGTTTTCTAAACAATTTAATACATTATTTTTGCTGTTTTTTTTGGGTTTTTTTTTACCAATCCTTGAATATATGACTAATTAAATGTAAAAGCTACAGTAATATGCAGACACAGAGTAGTAAAACATTCTTTTAATCAACATTCTGATTTTAAGCAGTACAAAAACGTCACACAATCATGAAAACCATTTCTGAACAGGGAGGGGGGGAGACTTATCATACAAACTGGTCACTCAGATAATAATCCTGCATTAATGGATAGTGCAAGCTATGGCTGGATGGTTATCTTATTGGGAGCATTCAGAATCCTCAAATCCTAATCATGAATAAGAGATACTGGTCCAGATTAACGGTAGTTTTCGTCTTACGTCCGTTGTTTTAAGAATTGAGCTACTACGCATGCATAGTAGCTTATTTACACTATACGTACCATTTCTGTACGTAGATTGCGTAAGCGCGGTCTAAAGACTCAGGGCCGTATACAGACTACCGGACGTATAACATATACGTCTGGTGTTTAGGTTTTAACGTACGTAAGACGAAAACTACGTAACTGTGAATCTGGACCACTGTCACAAACATAGATGTAAAAACAAATGTCATATAGGTAGTGCAGGGAATTGAACTTTTGATTAGAGAAAATACAGATGGTGCAGTGGGGTTGCACTGTGTGGCATAATAACATGATGAGTCTGTACAGATTATGGATAGTGCATTTCAGGATTTACCAACTATGGACCCGATCTAGACTTAGGAAACGTGGGTGTTTTCCGCTATTTGCAAGCCACGTCTGTGCTGGAAGCCTTTGCAAGAGCGGAGAGTGTAGCAGGTGTTGCTATTGCCCACACACAGGAGGCAGCCATTTTAAAGACCAAGTTAATTTTCATATGCAAGCAGCCAATCAATCTACCATTATCGCATGACATGAATCGTTCCAACAAAATGGCTGACATTAGAGCCTAGACAACTGGTACATTTCACCAACATTCTGAAAGTTATTTGTACCTGGTTAAGGATATTAGAGAACAACATGTTCTTTGACCATATAAAATCATGAGGTGGGGAAATTTCTTATATTAATGTATGGGATATGGGATTATTTAAAATCCCCAATTACTGTAATATTGTTAAGAATAAATGTTCACAAAGCTAAACAATGTATTTTTTTTTTATTATCAATGAAGCCTCTTATACCCCTTTCACATTGCACCAAAAACCTGGGTTATTGCCAGGGCAAGCCCCGACAACCCGGGTCAAGGAGCAGTGTGAAAGGGTCCCACTGCCTCTACCCGGGTCTAATGACCCAGGAATTGGATACGGGTCAAAAGCAGGGTTATTCCCAGGTCCGACCCGTGTCACCTGCTGTGTGAAAGGTGTGGTCGGGGTTTTTGAAACCGGGTTGCACAAAAAGCACTTGATTGGAGTAATTTGTTTACTATTGCAATATAAATAAATTACACAGTGTGATGACTTACACTACTGCCAGTGCAGACCCGGGTCTCGGAATTTCCCGGATCAACCCATCAAAGTGAACAGGGTCATTCCATGGTCTGTGACCCTGGGATGATCTGTTGACACAACAAGATCTAGGATATTGCTGGGGCCCTGATATGAATGTGGTATTAGATGCAGGTTGCAATGAATGTACCAGAGGGTTGGCAAAACTTAAGGAGGGAATTTTACTACATAAATGCTGCATTCTAACGTTCTGAAGGTTACATTATTACAGGTTATATTTACAGGCATGTCAATGGAGTCTTCACTGATAGCATAAAAAAATAACTATGATATTTAAAATAATCTCATGATAATGAATAGGCAATAAAGTACACACAGGGGAGGTCCAACATTAAATGCATCATCCCTTTTTTTAAACCATACAGTTCAATGATAATACTCCGCAAAGGCAATACAGATATAAATAAAATGTAGCTTATTGGTCAATTTAACAAGTAAAATACAGCTTTGACAATACTGGATCCAGACATATACAAAACACAAAGAGAGGTAAAGCACCACCTTTTGCATGTGCAGACACGCACTGCACCTCCATTATGGATCTGGATTCTCCTGAAGTGTTTCCAATGGTGAAGTGGGACAGGACGGGATGCGTACGCAAGGTAGAAGGGTAGATGTATTTCAGCCCTTACGCACTATCCAGACATCAAATATTAATGTAGGGTCCACCATTACTAACTCTGTGCTGAATAGAGCAGGGATCCAGCTTTACAACTTCACTGCCGCTGTGCTTGGAGCCCGGAGCCCAGCAGATGCTAAGGTCTGGATCCGGTCCTATATTATTAAAGTTGTCTAACTCAACACCTAAGGACAAGGCAATGACTGCTGTCTTTAAAGGTCTTCCTTCTGCCTGAGCCACTCATGATAAAAGAAACTACATTGGGTGCATGAGTTCAATAGACACCTCCCAATCAGTCACACAGCTTTCTCTAGTTCATTATCACCGATTGGCAAATACAATAACTATGCAGTGATAAGATGTCTTATCTCAAGACTTTCCTTTAAGACTGGGACAATAAAAGAAAAACCTTAACTGGAAGAGGACAATATGACTGAAATGCAAATAGGTGCAAGCATTTCTGGTACTATAATAATGGTATATTGTGGCATATGGCTTGTGTAAACCACAGCAAAATAGAGCAACGGCACAGCCTCAATATCTTTTGGTGCCTTCGATATATGGCTTTAAGTGATAATAATACTCCTTGACTTGTGGTAATGGATCCGGGATAGGATATCCCAAAATGAATACAATTAACAATACATGGGGCTATTTTCCTATGACTGGCATATCGTATCTTCGATTAAAAGGTGTTCAATTGTTCAGGTCAAACAGATACCCTAATATTACTATGCTGTTATTAATATGGGTGGTATTTTTTATGTATGTTTGTGTTTAATGTATTGTGTTATATAACATGTCAATTTTAATGATTCCAGCAAGAACTACAGCACAAAATGGCAGACAGAATCACATGACCAACATATCTGTTCACACAAACCAATAGCAGCTGAGGTTACATTGTAGTCTTCAGAGTTTACAGCTTATGCTAAAAATTCCACCACTACAATAAAATAAAACATCTGATAATTGTGTTCCGTCTACCCTTCCACATGCCATCACCGCTATTATATATAATCCATACTAATTTTTACAATAATACACAAGCAAGTGTCCACCATTCTGGTTGCCCAAAAACCACCAACTTATATCCATTGCACATTTAGGAAATGTGGTTATATACTGTGCTCCAGCCTTAACAAATGCCTGATTCCAATATGAGAAGCACTAGATTGACTGCTGATTAAAGTGAAAGAAGCTGCTGTAGTATAATCAGGCAGATTTCTTGCCTTTTATCTAGACCAGCAGCTTCTTCACCAATTGCTGACAAGACAATCAAAGTGTTCCCTATGGCCAACAGAGTAAACATTATTTGAACGCAGTCTATCAATTCACATGCCTCAGTGAAGTCATTCAATGACTGTAAATGAATAGGCTGGCAGAATTATTATGAATTTTGGCATAACTCCTCACAATTCATCTACTTTTATGTGCCATTTATAAACATATAAACACTTTCATCCCTGTGTTCTTTTACATTATGGAATTAATATAAACAAGTTGTATATTGTATCAGTGGCTTAATCAATTATGGAGTCTTGGAGAGAAACCGAGAGTTGTAAAGTCCAAATTTTTATGTCTTCAAAGCGACCTTAAAAGATAACTGAAAAGTAGTATTCCCTATAACAAAAATTCAGGCACAACAAAAATGATAAATACCCCTAATACCACATATTATTTAAACCAGCAATTTCAGCAGTTTTGCAGACAGTCTGTAAAATCAACAAAAATAAAATTTACAAAAATCTCATCATTCGAGTTTCATAACAAAACCCCAGAAACTAAAAAGAGTTGAGTCCAACTTCCTGAAGATCATAAATCCTCATGTGGCTTGTGATCTACAAAGAGAAAAAGCAAAGATGTAATGCACATAAATCAGGCTTTCATGGTGAAATGAACCATGTAATGGCAGTGAAACACAACAAAAAACAACAACAATAATAATTCAAATATAGTCAATGGATTATTCTGACCATATTTACAAAAAAATATGCAATCGCATTCAACAGCTAACCAGATTACTGGCTGTCACTAATCAGATTCCATCTGACTGGATTAGAAGAATCTTGCTGGGCCACACACATGCAGTAATCTCAACTGGCCACCAAAGTGGTCAAGACTTCTATAATTAGCAGACAAAATCAGTGTTTCATGGCTTACCTTGTTCAGCGGGTTGTGTAAAGTCACTAGGTTGATCCGCTGGCGTATGGGAAAATTCCTCTAAGAAATGATTGTACAGTCTCTTGATTTCCTGGTCATACTCTTGCCACTCAGGAACAATGCGCACCGCTGCTTGTAACTTTGGTTCTTTGGTCATTGGGTTATTGCACTGTGCAAAGGAACAAAACCAAGTCAATAAATAAATAAAAAATGAATAAGCTACATTGTTAGGATGCATGCTGATAAAACATACTGGCCCATTACCAATTACTACAGAAAAACAATATAATATATGGCTAATTATACTGGTCAACAAAATATTTTTTTTGTCACAAGTGAATATAAGTTAGTCTAATAGTGTTTTGTGTACTGAATTCAAACATTGTTTTAGAATGGACTATCCCGTAATTATTTTGAGTCAGATCCTATTAAAGTTTACAATATTACATTTATTAATACAGACATAGGAAACACAGTTAAAATGTGGATGTATATGATTTACTGCTGTATTTTGCCTCAGGAGCATCCTTTATGCTTGAACTCCACTTGTCCAGATACCAGTTTTCCAATACGGAAGTATACTGGTGGAACCATTCACCATGGTTGACTGGCCCAAGGTTTGCTTGGAGGAAAGTCAGGTGTGAGTACAAGAAATGAACTATCGAAGACATGGTAAATCCCATGGTTTTGTAAGTTATTAAAGATTGTCCACTATCTCTTTGCAGTTATCTGCCATATGATTTCCTAAGAAGTTCCGGCAAATGCTCCTCTTTGATCTTTGTATTACTAATGTTTGGAAATGTTTTTTCTTTAATGTGCAAATCCAAGACCACTTTGATCAATTGCTTGAATAAACTTCTTAATAAGACCAAGCTTAGAAAGAGTCAAATCTCGAGCAAGGCCGCTGATATCTCCTTGGGTAAGTAAATGTGGTTCAGGAATCTTTGGAGGTTGGGTGAAGGGGATACAAATGCCTTATTATATACTTATTAATCCGATGGATTGAAACTTAACATCACTGGTTTGGAGGACACTAGATCGACAGTTCTTCAATCGACTGTGACGTTTAGACTCGACATGGACTGGTAAATATTAGACTAAGGACTAGATTTGCAACAATGGGTATTCTGTTTAGCGTTTGCAGGGTTTCTGATGTGGGGATAGCAACAGCTGCCTAAAGGTCTCAGATGGACCCTATTCATCTGAAAAGTCAACAAGTCTTAGATGAGGTGGAGGTGAATTACACCTACACCAGATGACCTGGCACTGAAAGTTGCCTGAAGCTACTGGGGATGGCCCTTCTATTCTGGAGATGTAGATATTACAAGTTAAATGTCCAATCTATGGTATATGGTGTTATTGTCATTGTCCTAATAACAAAGATCTTATATGTCCTCCAATATGGCCTTATGCAAAGGTTATACAGTCCTTGAGTCCTTTTAAACTGGGTGATATAAGGAGTCTTAAACCTGAGATTCTCAGTGATAAAATCTTTGTTTACCAGTGTTATTTATGCTTACACTGAAAACATTTATGTAAACCACCTCTCATCTTTGCTTCTTCATCAACATTATCCACTCACCAAATCAATGGTTTTGGCTTTTTTCTTTGACGCTTCATCGCACCACGTCTCACACCACAACCATTCCTGAGGAAGTGACTTGATAGGCACTTGGTGAATCATGTTATTTGGCAAATCCTGTGGGGGAAGAAAAGCTTTAAAGAAACCACTAGAACAACTGGCCTTCAGTGTACCTAGAGAATGAATTTGATTTGTATGACTCCAGCTGCTGATGGCTAAGTACCATGCCCAAAGCAATGCATTCTGGGTAGTATAAAAGACATTTTCTTGGCACACACCTGGTCAAGATTGGAGAGACTGTTGGGATCTTGGCTCAGTCCCTGATATTGGCCCCGTAGCCGGTCTCCAGCAGCTATTTTCCTGAATTTCTTTAGGTCCACTACATACAAAGCACTATGAAGAAAATATAGCACATTAATGCTATTCTCCATCACTGCATCGGTAAATAAGGCACGACTTTTATTTTACAATTTTGCACAAATTATGTGTAGAGATATCCTAGAGGTTGCCCTGAAATACAGCCACGAGATGTAAGAATATTACCTAATATGGTACTTTCGTCCTGCCAGGTGACTAGCCCAGTAACCAGACTTCCAGAAGCGATACCCATCCATCTCCCTGCGGCTCTCACAGAATGGAGTGTACCCATATGGAGCACCGTCTAAGTTGAAGTCCCGCAACTCCTTCAGATCAGTGCGCACAATCTATTAACAATATAGAGGAAATAAGGTCTGCGGTATATAGAAAATCACACTTCATTGTAGAATGGACGTTTTGTATAATATATGCGGCCTGTCCTTTAGTATATAAATAATAATGACCTTTTATGATTATGAATATAATTATTCACAGTAATAACGACTGCGGCAGTCCTGCACATCGATATAATAAGCCAATCAATTATAACATGGGCCATGATATTATGCATAAGCAAATAAACGCATCAACTACGGTTTGCTAAAACTATAAATGCTTCATAGCTATAACACAGCTAGTCAGTATTACTCCAGCCAGATTTACTAAGCTGCGGGTTTGGAAAAATGGAGATGTTGCCCATTGCAACCACTCAGATTCTAGCTCTCACGTTCCTTTTACATGTCTGCTAGAATCTGATTGGTTGTTATGGGCAACATCTCCACTTTTCCAAACCCGCAACGTGTTAAATCTGGCCCTAAGTGTTGTATGGACAGCAGCTCCACAACACAAAAGTGTGACCCCTATAAAATGATTTTATACCTTGTATTATTGTATTGTATATGTAACTACTGGCTTTCCTATTGCCTCTGTACTGCGCTGCGGATAGCGTGTAGCACCTTATAAATGATAATAATAATAAAATGTAAAGCTAGAGGTGTTTTGCAGCCTCTTCAGAGGAAATGCTATATATTCATTAAGTGTTTCCATGTGGGTTCAGTCAGATTAAAATCAAACTTTACTGATAACTCAAAACAATAGTGATATATACATATAATACTTGCAAATGCAGGAACAAAAATAAGGACTTTTTAATCAAATAGTGAGATAAGTTCTGCAGTGTGATAACCAATGGGTTTCCTTATTAAAGAATAAACCAAAATGTACAGGTGTTTGCGGGAAATGTCCTAGTGTGTAGCAGATTTACTGAGAGTCCTTGTCTCCTGTAGGATGGGTAATTGTGATGGGTTAATCAGATTGTTGTTAGCTACCACAAGTCCCCAGGGGCAGTATGAAATGTGTAGACCTTAACTCTAGCGAGATTCTTGAAGCAGTGGAAGCCTATGCAGGGTAATCCTCTCATACAGCGTGATAACGAAAGTTTCATAAAATTGCCAATGAGACAATGCACTGTGTCATACACATACGCTGTGCATTGGGAATACCACAACTATGCTGTACAAGAGGAAGCCCGAACAACAGTGGACTGCTCTGCATAGGCTCCCACAGATAATTGTTTATTGATCCTTGGATGTCTGTGCACAGAGACAGCTGTAGGTTGTCAGACAGTCAATGGTAACCCCATGAAGATATGGGTGTGATCTCTCTGACCCACAGTCTGAGTACCATTGATTTAGAACAAAAAACAAAGCAATTAAACCTCGGTTATGAAGCCATTTCCTAATGACCTTAATACTTTCTATATCATGGGACAAACAGTCTCACATCGTACAGTCTCCAGTGGCGACGTGGCACTCCCTTCCTACATGGAACCCCAGGCATTTTGCCAACAAAATAGACCTAGTTATAGAGAAACAGGTGTTGCTACGCGCTATTGTGTGGTTTACTTACCTGGTCAGCATCTACAAAGAGGATTTTATCCACTGCCAGCGGGAACAGCACATCCAGGAAGAGGATTTTGTATCCCCAAATTATCCTCTGCTTCTCAGTCTGCTGATGCAGCCACCGGGGCCACTTGTACTGCACGAGTTCATACTGGAAGTTGTACTTCTCGGCCATGTATGGGATAAAGTTCTGGAAAGGTTAAAGCAAGTAATGCGGATAAGAGAAGTGGACACAGAAATCTTATCCTTCCAGTACAATACCCGCCTCAGCAGGAGATTGTGTACATAGTCTGCACAGAGTAATTACTTCTCACAGCACTTGTAGAAAGCAGCATGGGGATTTTTACTTTTAATTTACGACATTTAACAAAGCAGTGGCCTATGCTTATTAGCACACAGCCATAACGAGCTGAATAATAAACGAATCCCCTGTGGCGGCAATAACGGAGGGGCACCATGTGGATCACTTCAAAATAAAAGCCTGTTTCTTAGAAATGACAGTTTAATGAAAGGAATGTCACAGTGATGACATTAGAGGCAAAAAATATCAAGCAAAAGGAATAGTCCCTATCAGAAAAGTAGATTGTTGTCATTAGCTCGGAATCTGTCAGGGGGGACTGTATATCCAGAAAAAGCAGCGTCTCAGAGCGAGCAGAAACTTAGGATCTCCCAGCATGCACCTGTAATGTTCACTCACTACGGGCCATACTCACAGATCCGTTAGGTAAAAGTACGCAATTATACGCATGTACGTTGCAAGCCAACACCCATGACACTTCCCTCACACGGACGGGTTTTCGGTGACCTCCGCCTCCATAGGGCAACCTTATCTCTACGTGTGCATTTATGTGCGTATAATACTCACGTACGTGCGTATGTAACTAACCGTGCCCTCAAATGCTCATTTAAATGCCTCCCCCCACCCACTTTCACGTAACTTTGTCTGTCCGGACATCAACCACGCCCCTCCGCACATATGTCCCCAAGTGCGATTCACAAGTACATGCCCAATGGACTTCCATGCGTAAAATTCTACATAAATGAAGTTACTACGCTTGCGCAGTTACTCCGATCCTAAAAACACGCACAGAACTCCACGCAAAAACGGATCTGTGGATACAGTCCAATGAGTCACACATAGGTCAGGACTGATGACGGACTGTTACTCTGGCTGCACCACAGGCACAGAACTGAAAAAAACATTACACCCAGCGCAGATGGAAACACATTCTTAAACTGCTGCTTAGATTCGGAATAGGAAACATCTCCTCTGAACTTCTGCCCAGATGCCAACTTCAACCTGTTCTCTTATTTTCAAACTCTGGATCAGGGCTGAGGTATTGACAGGACTGGTTTTCTTAAGCTGCAGTGGGTATTTGTATTTAGTTTAAATAAATTGGGCCTCTATTTGGCCAAATCCTAAAACATAGAGGAAATACACTTCTTGTTTTTCTTACTGCAAATATGTGTGTGTTTGTGGTTTCTGAGTGGGTGGCTACATTGGATATAAACATTTACCTATTAAGTTATGTTGATGCAATATGTACTATTTTTGTGTATACAAATAACATAAGACTCTTGAAAACACCATGACATATAAATATATTGCTTTGTGAATTGTCTTGCTTAGGACTAAACAAATAAAAAGAATTATAAAGTACTTATTTTCACACAAGACCCTGTATATTCATGTTATTTACCACCCCAACACAAACCAAAAATGCTGACCTTAAAGGTGGGCGACAGATAATTCTTCAAAAACCAGAACTTCACCGGTGTCTGTGTATTTTTCAGTACCGACAACATCATTATCCTGAGAAAGGGAAAAGCAGAGGTGGACTCAATATTTAGCTTCTCTTATATGTGTAATGAAAGCCTCAATCCTAGGTTTTGCTTTAGCTGGTCAACTGCAATTCCTTTACCACCTATATTTCACTGTATTATCATAAGGCCCAATTCACATTCATCTACAGCAGGGGTGGGGAACCTTTTTTCTGCCAAGGGCCATTTGGATATTTATATTAATAAATATATATTAACATCATTCGCGGGCTATAGAAAATTATCAACTTATAAATTAGTTTGCTATATTTGGTCAATAATGTAATTAATTTGTCCCTAATGTGAGCTTTAGAAAAAAATGGCGGAAACGT
>WWET01003110.1:25372-41907 GCA_011038615.1 Limnodynastes dumerilii | reverse complement strand
TTTAAGATACTGTACAATTTGTTCCTTTAACAGTTTTTCCATCAATTTCCCTACTATTGATGTTAGACTCACTGGTCGGTAGTTTGACTCTTCTTCCCTACTTCCACTTTTATGCAGAGGGCCGACATTTGCTATTTTCCAGTCCTCTGGAATTACCCCAGTTATTAGTGACTGATTGAATATTTCAGTTAATGGTTTTGCCAGCACCCCTCTAAGCTCTTTTAGTATTCTCGGATGTATCCCATCTGGTCCCATTGATTTATCCACTTTCAATTTTGAAAGTTCCTTTAATACCTGTTCCTCAGTAAAAGTAGTAGTAATTGCCCCCACTGTATTAATAGTCTTCCCATTCAAAAGTGGACCCTTCCCCTCTCTTTCTTTTGTGAATATTGAACAGAAATACTTGTTAAGATGATCTGCCATAATCGGGCCCACAGAGTTTTTCAAGTCAATTAACGATAAAATGTGTTTTCTCTACAATATCCATGTGACAATATCATATTAAATTAAATTTGTTTTTATTGGTGTTTTTTCCAGAGAAATATGAGCTCTTGAAGATGCTACTTATACAATCCTAATGCACTTTGTTCATTTTGTCGCAAATACTTTACAAAAACAAAGATGTTTTTTAATATGGTACCAATTATCTCAAAACTTATAGCCAATCTAGTAAAACCATGGTTATATTTGGGCCAGCACCACTAATTACCCTAAAATCCCTCTATTATGATTAGAAATCAAATAAGTGTTAACAACCAGTGTTATTATTACCTATTATCCTTATCAAGTAATATAATTTAAGGTAACCAAATGTTAGTGTTTGTAAGGTTTATAAGCCATTCACATATTATCACTTTCCTAAGGTATATAGGGCATAGAATGTTATATAACATCACATGCAGTATTAAGTGAGAGACATGAAGAATAACATACAGAGCCCTATATAAGTGAGATGCAGGTTATTAGGTAAGACGCATGCAAATTACTATGGAAGTAAGGTGCAGACTATTAAGACAGACACGTGGAAGTAAGATACAGAGTATTAGATAAGAGGCTGCAGATGGAGAACAACAAGATGAAGTGCAACAAAGTGAACTAAGATTACCATAGATCTCCTTGGAGGACATTCCTGGACCACAAAGAAAGCCAGACATAAAAAGACAGAAACCACATGTAAGGAGAAATGCAATGACTTGATGTAATCTGTACTATATACCAATTAAAGTACAGAGCATCTAAAGCCAGAAATACATAGACATATAAATCAATCAACGTCAGAAAGAAAGTACAGTAATGTCTAGAAAATACACATGAATGTCAATATTCTAAGAGTAAATAGAACATTAAATACAAGCTTTTTCCCATCCCTTTATTATTCTGATGGTTATTTTACTTCATGATTACACAAGAAGATTGTTCAAACTGATAATCAACTAACTGATAATAGTAGCTGGGCAAGGAATGGTAAACAGGATCCATTGGAAACATAAGGGGAAAGTAGAGAGAAAGGAGATCTGGACCGTTGCAGGAGCGCACTGGTTTGTCATAGCAATATATGGCGTCAATGAAAAGGTGTTTGTAGGGAATTCTATACACAGGTTTCCTATGTAAGTAATCATTTGATCTGGATTCTAGATGTAGGAGTAACCATTGATCAAGCAATGTAGGATTACATCTTAGAAGTATTATGTATTAGAAGAGCATATTCTAGTAATATTTCAATGTATGGGCCGGATGCAGAAGTGATAACGAGAGGGTGAATGTGTACGTACTATGGACCTGATACAGATTTCTGTGCAACCTCCGTGCGCACACAGATGTTTCTCGCCATGGAACTTACGTGTCCGGAACCCTATCTAGACTTCTCTGCACAGACGCAGACTGCTGCTCTCCTCCCCAGGCTTTCAGGCAGGGTATAGGCAGATTTGAAGGGCCGGCCCCTTCTCCTGTATGGACGTACAACGCTTATGCAACAGACTTCCAACCCTAAATCGGTATCAGGCCCAAGCTGCTTTCTGCGGAGGAACGCAGCACGTGCCTATTGTATGCATGGTGGGTGGGAGGAATCCAGCATTATGGACCCACCAGATATTATGTGGGGCATGTGCGTAAGATATAAAGTAGGGTCCATGGTTCAGATGGTCCTTGGGGACTATAGGATCACATGCAGGGACTTCCATTCATACAAATGGACTTCCATACATGCTATGAGTGTGGGAGAGATGGGATGAGAGAAGGAAATCGCAGGGAATCATCTATATAGGGGACACTGGTGTGACTGCCTGAGCATCTCCCTTACCTTTCTTACTCAGGTAGGTCATACTGTTGATTATTGCTGCACTCTTAGCATTGGAATCCAGAACACTAAATCTGGCATAATCATCCACAAAGAAGTTATCTGCAAGACACAGAACATATGATGAGAGATGAGCAAAATCACAATAAACATTATGGTAACTGGTTTCATGAAGATAAATTCACAGACATCCATAGAAGAGTAGAGCGCAAAGAACTGATGGGCTGCTATTAATCAACCTGATGGATTATGGTGTAAAATAGGGGCAATTTTCATCATTGTCTTTCAGGGCTTGTCCTTGATCCACTATACAGCTGTGGGAGAATTGCCATTTGACCAGATCCTTTCAAAGCAATTATATAATGCTGTATTTGTTAAATGACATGGAATCAGTACAATGTGTGCACTGCAGAGGTAACACAATGACTGTATCTACCAGGACAACAGCTCTCAGAAAAGGTGATTTTGTGCCATAACAGAGATTTTAAGGTTGCAGGAGACATGGGAGAAGCACAAGAAAGCAGTGGAGAAGATGGTGACATACTGGTGGCAGTTAGGTCCAGGTACTGACGCTCCAACTCCAGAATTCGCAGGTTAATACGAGGAATGACATTGGGCTGACCCATAACATAGTCCACGACATCTTGCTCATTGGTAAGTTCTCCCTGTAAAAACAAAGAACTTTAGCTACATTACATACAGATATTACAGGATGCTGGACGTTTGGCAACTCCTCAATGATCTGATATAAATTCTGTTACCTGGTATCTGCAAAATGATTCAATGCTGTTACTTTACAGAGCACGGCGTAGATCCAGACCTAAGTTTACGGTCTTTGGTGCAGCGTATTTACACTATTGTATGCACGATATGCACTCCCCTCGCTCATATGTAATTTATTCGATTTACGTTTGCCAAACCCTACTTTACCTTTTTCAAGCGTAAGCACTGATGTAGGTAATGCAGTGACGCACGTAACGGCCTAACCCGGCCCATACTGTACAATTTAAATGCCTCCCTCCGCCTACAAAGCGTATTTCCGGGTGTCGTATGGATGACCCGCCCTTTCATTCGTATTTACACACAAAGTTATGTTGCTTAACATCTGCCGCGCTTGTGCAGTACATACAAATTGGCGATTTTACGTCAACAGCTAGCGTATATACTCCATTGCACGTAGCTCAGGATTATGTGTGTAATGAGCACCCCAATGTAGACCCATGACGTAAGCTCTGGTGATCTGCTGGTAGGTACAAGGTCACATGACTCACCAGATACACAGCCTTCTGGAAAAAGGTGGTAGACTCAAGGATTTTGTGCATTGCGGCAGTTTCTAGTTCATCTGGGTCCAGCTGATCTTTGGCAAATGGTATTCCATTGAAGAGAACCACAGGCAGTGGGGACAATCCTGTCTGCTGGAAATACTCCTTCCCCTCCTGCAATACAGCAGCACAGTAACGTGACAACCAGAGGACTTAATGAAGAGAGCAGAATACATTGTAAGTTAACCCAATGTGATTTTGTAATTCCATCTGTTTATTAGTAATGCTGATCATCACGGGAGCGTACACACACTAGCAAAATTGTTTCAAATGGCCTGAAATTGTGTGATTGAGCGCTGTTTATATAAAGAGAAACCCACTGCAGCTGATACTAAACTAAACTAATCAGCTGTAATCACATGAGTATTTCAGGTGGGGGGTATTCCCCCAGGAGACATTGCCCTGGGCCTCTCTCCTACTATGGAAGGCTCTGCCTGCCTGGATGATAAAACTGCAGAGCCAGGACACAGCTGTGGTGGCAGCCAGGAAAAGGACACAGGACAGAGTGGAAAACAGAGCAGAGAAGCAGCACATGGGGACAGAACGGAGGAGAGAGTGGTGAAGTGGGACATGGGATAGAGTGGAGGTGCAGGTCACAGGATAGAGAGAAGGACAGAACACAAGAGCAGAGGACAGAGTGGAGAGAGAGCAAGGAGCAGGAGAGAGTGGTGGAGCAGGACATAGACATGGGACAAAGCAGAGGAGCAGGACACAGACATGGGATATGGCAGAGGAGCAGGACACAGACATGGGATATGGCAGAGGAGCAGGACACAGACATGGGATATAGCAGAGGAGCAGGACACAGACATGGGATATAGCAGAGGAGCAGGATACAGACATGGGACAAAGCAGAGGAGCAGGACACAGACATGGGATATAGCAGAGGAGCAGGATACAGACATGGGACAAAGCAGAGGAGCAGGATACAGACATGGGATATAGCAGAGGAGCAGGATACAGACATGGGACAAAGCAGAGGAGCAGGATACAGACATGGGATATAGCAGAGGAGCAGGATACAGACATGGGACAAAGCAGAGGAGCAGGATACAGACATGGGATATAGCAGAGGAGCAGGATACAGACATGGGACAAAGCAGAGGAGCAGGATACAGACATGGGATATAGCAGAGGAGCAGGACACAGATATGGGACAAAGCAGAGGAGCAGGATACAGACATGGGACAAAGCAGAGGAGCAGGATACAGACATGGGACAAAGCAGAGGAGCAGGATACAGACATGGGACAAAGCAGAGGAGCAGGATACAGACATGGGACAAAGCAGAGGAGCAGGATACAGACATGGGACAAAGCAGAGGAGCAGGATACAGACATGGGACAAAGCAGAGGAGCAGGATACAGACATGGGACAAAGCAGAGGAGCAGGATACAGACATGGGACAAAGCAGAGGAGCAGGATACAGACATGGAACAAAGAAGAGGAGCAGCACACAGAGAAGGTACAGAGTAGAGAGAACAGAGCAGACAGAGGGACAAGTTAATGCTGATGTAAATAATGTAAGGGTACAATGCAGAACATATATCAGTCCACCTTTACCCCAACAACATAATGTGTTACATTTTTTTTAACATATTAAACAATGATACTGTTGATCTAATGGTGTCGACTATATCATTGTTAAAAATATGAACAACTGTCACCCCAAACACCTATCATCTCACAGATACACCCATCATCATCTCACAGATACACCCATCATCATCTCACAGATACACCCATCATCATCTCACAGATACACCCATCATCATCTCACAGATACACCCATCATCATCTCACAGATACACCCATCATCATCTCACAGATACACCCATCATCATCTCACAGATACACCCATCATCATCTCACAGATACACCCATCATCATCTCACAGATACACCCATCATCATCTCACAGATACACCCATCATCATCTCACAGATACACCCATCATCATCTCACAGATACACCCATCATCATCTCACAGATACACCCATCATCATCTCACAGATACACCCATCATCATCTCACAGATACACCCATCATCATCTCACAGATACACCCATCATCATCTCACAGATACACCCATCATCATCTCACAGATACACCCATCATCATCTCACAGATACACCCATCATCATCTCACAGATACACCCATCATCATCTCACAGATACACCCATCATCATCTCACAGATACACCCATCATCATCTCACAGATACACCCATCATCATCTCACAGATACACCCATCATCATCTCACAGATACACCCATCATCATCTCACAGATACACCCATCATCATCTCACAGATACACCCATCATCATCTCACAGATACACCCATCATCATCTCACAGATACACCCATCATCATCTCACAGATACACCCATCATCATCTCACAGATACACCCATCATCATCTCACAGATACACCCATCATCATCTCACAGATACACCCATCATCATCTCACAGATACACCCATCATCATCTCACAGATACACCCATCATCATCTCACAGATACACCCATCATCATCTCACAGATACACCCATCATCATCTCACAGATACACCCATCATCATCTCACAGATACACCCATCATCATCTCACAGATACACCCATCATCATCTCACAGATACACCCATCATCATCTCACAGATACACCCATCATCATCTCACAGATACACCCATCATCATCTCACAGATACACCCATCATCATCTCACAGATACACCCATCATCATCTCACAGATACACCCATCATCATCTCACAGATACACCCATCATCATCTCACAGATACACCCATCATCATCTCACAGATACACCCATCATCATCTCACAGATACACCCATCATCATCTCACAGATACACCCATCATCATCTCACAGATACACCCATCATCATCTCACAGATACACCCATCATCATCTCACAGATACACCCATCATCATCTCACAGATACACCCATCATCATCTCACAGATACACCCATCATCATCTCACAGATACACCCATCATCATCTCACAGATACACCCATCATCATCTCACAGATACACCCATCATCATCTCACAGATACACCCATCATCATCTCACAGATACACCCATCATCATCTCACAGATACACCCATCATCATCTCACAGATACACCCATCATCATCTCACAGATACACCCATCATCATCTCACAGATACACCCATCATCATCTCACAGATACACCCATCATCATCTCACAGATACACCCATCATCATCTCACAGATACACCCATCATCATCTCACAGATACACCCATCATCATCTCACAGATACACCCATCATCATCTCACAGATACACCCATCATCATCTCACAGATACACCCATCATCATCTCACAGATACACCCATCATCATCTCACAGATACACCCATCATCATCTCACAGATACACCCATCATCATCTCACAGATACACCCATCATCATCTCACAGATACACCCATCATCATCTCACAGATACACCCATCATCATCTCACAGATACACCCATCATCATCTCACAGATACACCCATCATCATCTCACAGATACACCCATCATCATCTCACAGATACACCCATCATCATCTCACAGATACACCCATCATCATCTCACAGATACACCCATCATCATCTCACAGATACACCCATCATCATCTCACAGATACACCCATCATCATCTCACAGATACACCCATCATCATCTCACAGATACACCCATCATCATCTCACAGATACACCCATCATCATCTCACAGATACACCCATCATCATCTCACAGATACACCCATCATCATCTCACAGATACACCCATCATCATCTCACAGATACACCCATCATCATCTCACAGATACACCCATCATCATCTCACAGATACACCCATCATCATCTCACAGATACACCCATCATCATCTCACAGATACACCCATCATCATCTCACAGATACACCCATCATCATCTCACAGATACACCCATCATCATCTCACAGATACACCCATCATCATCTCACAGATACACCCATCATCATCTCACAGATACACCCATCATCATCTCACAGATACACCCATCATCATCTCACAGATACACCCATCATCATCTCACAGATACACCCATCATCATCTCACAGATACACCCATCATCATCTCACAGATACACCCATCATCATCTCACAGATACACCCATCATCATCTCACAGATACACCCATCATCATCTCACAGATACACCCATCATCATCTCACAGATACACCCATCATCATCTCACAGATACACCCATCATCATCTCACAGATACACCCATCATCATCTCACAGATACACCCATCATCATCTCACAGATACACCCATCATCATCTCACAGATACACCCATCATCATCTCACAGATACACCCATCATCATCTCACAGATACACCCATCATCATCTCACAGATACACCCATCATCATCTCACAGATACACCCATCATCATCTCACAGATACACCCATCATCATCTCACAGATACACCCATCATCATCTCACAGATACACCCATCATCATCTCACAGATACACCCATCATCATCTCACAGATACACCCATCATCATCTCACAGATACACCCATCATCATCTCACAGATACACCCATCATCATCTCACAGATACACCCATCATCATCTCACAGATACACCCATCATCATCTCACAGATACACCCATCATCATCTCACAGATACACCCATCATCATCTCACAGATACACCCATCATCATCTCACAGATACACCCATCATCATCTCACAGATACACCCATCATCATCTCACAGATACACCCATCATCATCTCACAGATACACCCATCATCATCTCACAGATACACCCATCATCATCTCACAGATACACCCATCATCATCTCACAGATACACCCATCATCATCTCACAGATACACCCATCATCATCTCACAGATACACCCATCATCATCTCACAGATACACCCATCATCATCTCACAGATACACCCATCATCATCTCACAGATACACCCATCATCATCTCACAGATACACCCATCATCATCTCACAGATACACCCATCATCATCTCACAGATACACCCATCATCATCTCACAGATACACCCATCATCATCTCACAGATACACCCATCATCATCTCACAGATACACCCATCATCATCTCACAGATACACCCATCATCATCTCACAGATACACCCATCATCATCTCACAGATACACCCATCATCATCTCACAGATACACCCATCATCATCTCACAGATACACCCATCATCATCTCACAGATACACCCATCATCATCTCACAGATACACCCATCATCATCTCACAGATACACCCATCATCATCTCACAGATACACCCATCATCATCTCACAGATACACCCATCATCATCTCACAGATACACCCATCATCATCTCACAGATACACCCATCATCATCTCACAGATACACCCATCATCATCTCACAGATACACCCATCATCATCTCACAGATACACCCATCATCATCTCACAGATACACCCATCATCATCTCACAGATACACCCATCATCATCTCACAGATACACCCATCATCATCTCACAGATACACCCATCATCATCTCACAGATACACCCATCATCATCTCACAGATACACCCATCATCATCTCACAGATACACCCATCATCATCTCACAGATACACCCATCATCATCTCACAGATACACCCATCATCATCTCACAGATACACCCATCATCATCTCACAGATACACCCATCATCATCTCACAGATACACCCATCATCATCTCACAGATACACCCATCATCATCTCACAGATACACCCATCATCATCTCACAGATACACCCATCATCATCTCACAGATACACCCATCATCATCTCACAGATACACCCATCATCATCTCACAGATACACCCATCATCATCTCACAGATACACCCATCATCATCTCACAGATACACCCATCATCATCTCACAGATACACCCATCATCATCTCACAGATACACCCATCATCATCTCACAGATACACCCATCATCATCTCACAGATACACCCATCATCATCTCACAGATACACCCATCATCATCTCACAGATACACCCATCATCATCTCACAGATACACCCATCATCATCTCACAGATACACCCATCATCATCTCACAGATACACCCATCATCATCTCACAGATACACCCATCATCATCTCACAGATACACCCATCATCATCTCACAGATACACCCATCATCATCTCACAGATACACCCATCATCATCTCACAGATACACCCATCATCATCTCACAGATACACCCATCATCATCTCACAGATACACCCATCATCATCTCACAGATACACCCATCATCATCTCACAGATACACCCATCATAATCTGCAGTATGAGTGATGTGGAGACATGAAATCTGCAGTATGAGTGATGTGGAGACATGAAATCTGCAGTATGAGTGATGTGGAGACATGAAATCTGCAGTATGAGTGATGTGGAGACATGAAATCTGCAGTATGAGTGATGTGGAGACATGAAATCTGCAGTATGAGTGATGTGGAGACATGAAATCTGCAGTATGAGTGATGTGGAGACATGAAATCTGCAGTATGAGTGATGTGGAGACATGAAATCTGCAGTATGAGTGATGTGGAGACATGAAATCTGCAGTATGAGTGATGTGGAGACATGAAATCTGCAGTATGAGTGATGTGGAGACATGAAATCTGCAGTATGAGTGATGTGGAGACATGAAATCTGCAGTATGAGTGATGTGGAGACATGAAATCTGCAGTATGAGTGATGTGGAGACATGAAATCTGCAGTATGAGTGATGTGGAGACATGAAATCTGCAGTATGAGTGATGTGGAGACATGAAATCTGCAGTATGAGTGATGTGGAGACATGAAATCTGCAGTATGAGTGATGTGGAGACATGAAATCTGCAGTATGAGTGATGTGGAGACATACAATCTGCAGTATGAGTGATGTGGAGACATGAAATCTGCAGTATGAGTGATATGGAGACATGAAATCTGCAGTATGAGTGATGTGGAGACATGAAATCTGCAGTATGAGTGATGTGGAGAAAAGAAATCTGCAGTATGAGTGATGTGGAGACATGAAATCTGCAGTATGAGTGATGTGGAGACATGAAATCTGCAGTATGAGTGATGTGGAGAGGGTGTGAGGAAGTTTTGTGCATTAATAGAGGACTCATGTGATAGACTAAAAGAATGTAGCTTATATGGACCTTGCTTCAATCCATATTGTCTGATCGTGAGTTTACATATTAGCAGTGTATGTATGGGAGTATTAGACTTATTGTATTAGAAAGATGGCCTTTAACAGCTTAAAAAATTAATATAGTTTAACCCCCCTCCCCTCATGATTTCCTTAAGAACCTACCGATATAATGGTCTGGAAAGCATGATAATTATCCTCTTCATCAGCTACATAGTTGAAAGTCCTCAGCAGAGCAACACCTGCATCCTCAAACCCATCGACGTCTTCAGCATCATTCACAACAAACACTAAACCGATCCTGAAACACACAGCTGCATTATTTAGGTGATAGGTGAAAACTAAATGCCCTCTAGTGGTCATTATATAAAATGCTTTCAAAACAAACAATTGTGAAAGGTTCTGTGTACGTTTACAACAAAGAAATCTAATATTGGCAAGAAAAAATACAATCCAAAAAACAATAAAGCAGTTTATTTACAGCATTCTGTAAATCCTTGTTCTATAGTGTGACCATTCCCTAACCTGCGAACATAACACGCCTGACCCTTAATGTGACCATAATCCTATAGCAAAATCCAATAAATCACAACAATAAATGAATGGTGGAAGAGGTTACCTCATAGGGATGTGGTTACTGAGGAACATCTCTGCTATGTTTATCAGCTCAGAAGTCGATTCTTGCACTGGGTCAAGGAAGAGAACCTACAACAAGCCCCCGGAGGATCAGTGATTACATTTTTCCAATTTCGCATAATTATACTGAACTATTTACAAATGTAGGGCTGTATTCACACCTTAAGCTCCTGCTTCTTAGGGGCATAGATTACTGAAATGACCTACTAGGCATGTGTTGTAGGTCATTTATGCAATCTACATACCAGTTAGGTCCATAGATTGCCTCCGTGTGGTCTTTAAAGACTGCACGGAGTAGATTAGTTAGAAAGAAGCGGCGTAACAACACCTCGGGCAGTGTATAGTTAGAAGTGGGAGGGGGGGGATTGTCCGTGTAGGATAAGGTAGCCCTATGGCACTAAGTGCCATAAGGTAGCTAAAAACGGGGGGCGGGTTAAGGGCAGGACGGGCGAGTTAAGTGCGGTTCTGTCCGCACCTATTTCACTCTCAGGTGTGAATATGGCCCTTATAGTGTAAACGCCTGAAACGGGAAAAGCTCCCTAGAAAGTCACAGTGACTGGTTACGTCCATAGTCACTTACAAAGTTGTGGAAGTTTCTGCGGATCTGTCGGATGACGCCGGGGAAGGTGGGACGCAGCAGTTCCTGAACGCTGGATGGCCATGAGTTGTATCTGCTATCCAGCTCCAGATTATTCACCCACTGAAGGTAAGAAGAGTCCAAGGCAAATGGTTAGACTTCAAGGGGAAAATCAGAGTAATTAAGAAGCTACAAAACACTGCATTCACTGCTGACCAATTTCAGCATTATTCAAGAATCAAACAATATATTCCGTCAAGAAAGAGAGTTAATGATACCAAGATGTATAACGCACATGTGCAGCTTTCTCTGGCTACGATAAGAAGACTTGTCTAAAGAGCTCACACTGCAGCAAAAAATGACATTTGGTAAAGCAGAGCGATTGCCCGGTTACCGATATCGCAGAATTGCGGATGTCCACAGCATAGTCAGAGTTAGAGGGCTGGATGTTGAGCCTCAGAACGTTGTGCAGGGCTTCTCCTTCTATACCCAGGCGGTGGAGACCCTCCATCACCCGAGCCTCATTGCGCAAAACATCAAACAGGCTGCAGGCAGGAGAAGCAGGTGTCAGAGCAGCAACATTCATTGAAGCAGACACTATGGGGGACACTTCATAAGACTAACTTCCTCACTTTGGTCTGGATTCACAGTTACGCAGTTTTCGCATGCGTAGTAGCTTATATATACGCTATCTACGTACCATTTCTGTACATAGATTGCGTAAGTGCGGTCCAAAGACTCAATTCTTAAAACAATGTACGTAAGACGAAAACTACGGAACCGTGAATCCGGACGTTTGTGATTGATAACTATATTTACAGCAGGACCAGACACATCAGATTTATTTGTGTTTTGTAACCAGTTCTAGAAATGCAGAGACACTGCATAGATATGGTGTTGTTCCACAGACTAATGTGTTATAACAGTGTAACATGAAGGCCAGGTAAAGACCTATGGGATGACAAGCAATCATGAGATATATAGACTTACTATATAGAGGTCTATACGTAACATTATTAGGAAAATCTAGTAAGTGTGGGGGTATTTGGTTTTCAATAGTACAATATAAATATCCATTATTGACATTGAGGAATAAACTGAACCAAGATACATTCATTCTAACCTTTCGCAGGTAGCCTAATTAAACTATTATCACTGTGTTTCAGCTTAAAGATTTACAAAGAGAAGAATAACATCTTGCCTAAAGGTCAACAGAAAACACGACTACAGCACAAAGTGTTCAAAACGGCGGTGAATTCCCATGTCAGTGGCCAATCAGGAGTCATCTCACTCAGCCCCTCAGGGAGTAAAGAAAGCCATTCCTCCGTCAGTGCCAGTATTACTCTCACACGCTCACATTACCTGAAGATATCCTGATTGTCCAGATCGATCAGGAGGCCATTGACAAACAGAGCAGACTCTCCAGGCTGTAGGCCCAAGTTTCCCCTAAAATGCTAAGAATAACAAGCTTTTAGTGCTGGACTTCCTTTACAAACACTTACACATATCACTGTGTGCTAATAAAGTCCCTCAATCGCTTATGCCTGGCCTGTCTAACTGTGGCTCTCCAGGTGTGGAGAAACTAGGAGCCCAGCATACTATGTCAGGTATCAGTTATGCCTGTGCAGCTAAAGCATGCTGGAACTCGTAGTCTAGAGAGCCACAGGTTGGCCATGCCTGGCTTATGCTATGTGTGAGCCTACGTTTACAAGCCTTGATATACATATACATATTCTTTAAAAAATGCCACCCTGAGGTACCTGGTTATACCCATTATAAATTATAAAACTGCTATCATATCCCCCCTTTCCTTTCTCTGCCTCAATCTACACATGTTTAGCTCCTTTAGTCTTTCTTGGTATGTTTTGGGACACAGGCCATAATATATTTATGTTTTTTAGGAGATATGGCCTCCAGAACTGAACACAGTGTTCTATGTGAGGTCATACCAACGATATATAAAGGGACATCACTACTTCTCTCCTTCTGCTAGTAATTCCTCTCCCAGTGCAACCAAGCATCTGACTTGCCTTTCTCATTGCTTTGTTACATTGCTTGGCTACCTTTACTTCACATGAAATAATGACTCCTAGATCCCGTTCCTCCTCAATAGTTTCTAATGTAGTGCCATTAATGATCTTAATTAATTAATGAGCTTTTGCATTAAACCTTAGTTGCCACAATCTACATACTTACAATATACGTTGCTGAAATACATGTATTCATGTAGCACTTAGTTTAGAAATCCCAAACCACAATCATGGTAGAAGAAATAGATATTCAGTTATCATAACTTACGTAAGTCTGCTACAACAAGTGAACTACCAAAGTCAGAAATCCAAATATATTCTTTAAATCAAAGCTTCATAAAAATCTCACCTTTTGGTTATCCTCTACCTCCATCCGCATAGCAGGGTCTACAGCTGTCCTAGTTAACGCCCTGTTTAACAACATAAAAAAATGGAACATGACAAAACGGAAAACATCCTTTATTTCCTAAATACCCGACCAGAATGATCCAACTGCAGATTAAGCACTTATTACTTACTATTACGAAAACACATACTAAACGCTCTAAAATATATTGTATTATATCTGTGATCAGAAAAATCTATGTTCAGTTGAATATGAGCTCTGATGCAATGCTACATATTCCCTTCCCTAAACTCAAATCTACAAGAGATCACATGACAGAAAGAGTAAAGCTGACCATACACTAGTCAGATTATCAGTCTCAGCACTGATTGGCTGGTGCTCCTGCCAATCTCAGCAATCTACAGAAAGTGTTATGTCCACATCCAATTTTCCTTGTAATTGGACAGTTACATCTGCAGTTATAAACGGGTTAGCCATCCCAATGTGCGGTTATACTGGTAAGAATATATTTTATGGTCATGTAACACTATATTACCTGGCCTTTGTAGGGAAGTTCTGGCTTAAATCTTTCATGACCATCAGAGCATCTGACGAGGGTGCTGCCAATATTCGGGCTGCAGTCTGGAAACTGAGGTCTTACAGAAGAAGAAAGAAGAAACATATTTTTTTTGGGAGGAGGAGGGATATAATAGCACAAGCCAATGAATTTCAAACAGAAAAGAAGAAAAAGTAAACAAACTTTAATTATTAGTGAGCTGTTAGCACTTGTGCATTAGTCCGAGTAGCAAATAAGGCTATACAATATTACATAACCCTTGTAGCAGTGAAAATAAGTCTCAGACTTGTATGTTTCTGCAGATTTTTAGGTTGAATGAATAGATAAATGACATGTGAATGGGAGTAATTAAAAATCACACACATGGATGTTCATTTGGAGCCCAGCACAAACCAATCTCAATGGATCTTTAGCTTGGGGAAACCATACAAACATAAATCAGAAGACTGATTGAGAAATGGAGAGACTATCAAATCAGGAAATATGCCAACATGCACCAATCACGATCAATGAAACATGCACCAATCACGATCAATGCCCCATGCTCCAATCACAATCAATGCCCCATGCTCCAATCACAATCAAAGCCACATGCACCAATCACAATCAATGCCACA
Organism: Limnodynastes dumerilii; assembly: GCA_011038615.1. NCBI lineage: Eukaryota > Metazoa > Chordata > Amphibia > Anura > Limnodynastidae > Limnodynastes > Limnodynastes dumerilii. The sequence continues at coordinate 26,294 of WWET01003110.1, read as the reverse complement.
TGCACCAATCACAATCAATGCAACATGCACCAATCACAATCAATGCAACATGCACCAATCAAGATAAATGGCAACATGCACCAATCATGATCAATGCAACATGCACCAATCACGATCAATGCAACATGCACCATCAAGTTTACAAGTCTAATGGTAGATGCAGACAAAAAAATATTCTTTTATTATAGTCCTAGAGCTTATAAAAAAAACCACCTTATAAAATATAATATAATAATATAAAAATGGGTTTATTGGGTTGACGTATATATAACAATTGTTGAACGTTATAAACGCTAATCTAATTCGGTTTTAGTTAACAGTGTAAGAAAATCTGGTTGATACATCCCTATATTATTGAAATATTATTACCTTAACTATGCTAAAAAAATGTATGTACAAAAATGAACTATTTATTATGGTGCACAAGTTTTAAATGATTTCTGCATAGATCATTATTATTATTGTTTATTTATAAGGCGCCACAAAGTGTCCGCAGCGCCGTTCAAAATACAACAAAATACAGTACAGACATACAGGGCAGGGATGGACAGTATAGTATATAATAATATACAGTACAGACATACAGGGCAGGGATGGACAGTATAATATAGACAGTATAGTATATAATAATATACAGTACAGACATACAGGGCAGGGATGGACAGTATAGTATATAATAATATACAGTACAGACATACAGGGCAGGGATGGACAGCATAGTATATAATAATATACAGTACAGACATACAGGGCAGGGATGGACAGCATAGTATATAATAATATACAGTACAGACATACAGGGCAGGGATGGACAGCATAGTATATAATAATATACAGTACAGACATACAGGGCAGGGATGGACAGCATAGTATATAATAATATACAGTACAGACATACAGGGCAGGGATGGACAGCATAGTA